>JACDJE010000493.1:419374-500319 GCA_016647715.1 Pavo muticus | reverse complement strand
AAGAAAAAAAAAAAAACAGGAAAAAGCAGATCTGCACAGAGGATCCGTTTCAATATTTTCCTAGCAATGCCAGCAAGAGAGCTAAATGAAAATGTAGTACAGGCAGATAGAGGTTCACATTTGTAGCAAGACATTTTTTCCCTTATTGATCTGTGCCTGCAGCCTCTGAAAACAGTGTGCAGTAGCCATGAACCTGAGGAGCAGATATTTCACTTTGCGGGCCCAGTTTTGCTGTTTTCCACCTCTTCCCCAACGGCTTTGGGAACAAAAGTCCTCCATGCTTCCCAGTGGGGTTTGTGGGGCCTGGTGGGGTGCAGCCATGGCTAGAGCCTCTCAGGGGCCACTCAGTGCATGCTCAGGTGAGGAGCTGGGCTCGCGGAGCAGAGGAATGTGCAGAAACCCTGGGCAGGCAGTTGAACACAGTGAGTGGTCTGCAGACAGCTTGGAGAGCTTTTTGGTGGTGCTCAGGCCCATATGGCTGAAAGGTGGCCGTGGCCTCGTGGTGTTTTGTCAGGAGACACTTCAAAGAGAAACCTGGAGCTCTTTCTTCTCTGACTGATGCTCGAGTATGTGCATTTATACAAATGCTTGGTATATGAGCGGTCACATCTTTGTTTAAAAGTACAGTTGTTCCCTATAGCTCATTAGGGACAGGTAATAATTCTAATTAATTTTAAAAGAAAATGTACTTTAAGTTGTCCTTCCATATTGCACCGTTTGCAGAATACATCGGAGTCAGAATGGGCCCAAAGCAGACCGTTCAGATCAGGATTCAGGGAGTATCCTAAACCAGAACAATCACACTGCAATCAGTGAATCTATGCCTGTGCAAAGCTGAGAACAAGGTCAAGTCCCGAGCCTCTGAAAAATGAGTCTCTAGCTGAGTCTTTGTATTTCCCAAAGATTCTGTTACGCCAAATTGAAGCTGAAGCTAGAAAACGGACAGTACTTGCAAAAAGCAAGGTGACAGGGCCAGAGAATTAAATCTAAATGTCAAAACATGCATACATTTCAACAAGCTCACGCCTGAATCCCATGCTACAAAAGGTATGAAGTAAAGGTCATGGCTGGGAGGTTAACAAGGGGGTTAGACCCTGATCCACTGAATCAAACCAGCTCTTACATTGCCAAAAACAGGTCAAAATGTATGCTGTCCTCACCGGCTGAACAGCAGGTGTGTATCTAAGGAGCAGACAACCAGCCTGTCCCTAGCAGTGGTGTGGTACCGTAGGGTATGTTTACACTGCAGTGGTATTAGTGGCACGGGCTTGTGCCTGGAGTTAGTGCCCGGAGTCCTCCCGCCAGCTTGCCTTGCAAAAGGAAATCAATACTAAAAGAAGATCAGAAGAATGGAGACTTCAGTGAGATAGACTTCAGGCTGGTTGGTGGTGCGTGGGTAGGAATGACGTGGGGCTGGATAAGCACCTGAATTCTGTTCACTTTAAGTGCAGTCAACAGAACTATCATTGGAAGACGCAGCCATTCAGCTACACATGAGCCAGCACAGCAAAAGAGCAGTGAATTTGCTGAAATGATGTTGGGAGCAGTTGGGGAAGGAGAGGGAGAGCAGAGCCAGGGCTGGAGGCACGCTGGCAGCAGTGGTGGAGCTCGTGGGCATCTCCTGTCACTGGGTGCCCCATGTAGTGCGCCAGGCAAGGTGCCACCCAGCAGCAGGGTGCCTGTGCTGCTCGATAGCAGCACCGCAGTGTGCTGTGGAGGAGATGGAGAGCAGCCAGGTGTCTCTGTGTGAGGATGGCCATACAGCCATTGCTGTATGCTGTTCTTCCCCTACTGAGACAGCTGGAACTAAAACAGAGCCTCTCATACTGCCATTAAAAGGTTCTTTTTTTAAGGACATGTGCACTTAATGTCAGAATATTGAAACCATACCCACGTGAATAAAGTTAGCAAGCCAGTGATTCATTGCTGTTTCAAATCTCTATCTAGCCACAGTAAATTTCTGCTCAGTAGTGACAGTCTGTGTCCACATGCAAGCCATGATTTACAGTTCTGTGTTTTGTATCAACAACATCTGTTTAACAAAAGGAAAAAAAAAGCCAAGAACATTTATTTTCTAATCTCTGTACCAGATGTTGTTTCTTTATGCACAAGATCCAGGGATTATATCAGAAATAACTTAATTATTTTAAATGAATAATCTGAAGTGTTTTTCCTAAAGCTTGTCCTGTAACCACTAACAACATGAAAACATAGGACTGTGGAAAAGTAAATTCATATTTTGCACAAATCTATAATTATATCTATTTTAAGGGCACAAATATGAAGATGAAATCCTAGCTCATGATGGTAGTGCTGGGACTCTTGAGGATTTGCAGAGGAGAATATCAATTCTCAGAGTTACGGTAGAGATAAGGTGGCAGAGAATGACTGAGGCAGCATCAGAAAGCAACAGCTGAGAAATGGACACTTGCCACGAGCAGAGGAAAGCACGGGAAGGCAGCGAAGCTTCAGAGAGAGGTGCTGGGCTGAGGTAGAAGCTCAGGCCTTCCTCCCTCAAGGCAGGAAAATAGTCACTGTGCATATCACAGCATGAGACTGCAGAATAATTCAGGCTGGAAGAGACCTCCAGAGACCCCCCAGTTCAACCCCCTGCTCATAGCAAGTCCAGATGAAGCAGATCACTCCAGGCCATGTCCATTTGCATGGTTATCCAGCACCTATCTAAACCAAAGGCCCAACTCGCTCCACTTCGTCGGTGTCTGTCAGACCTGGTGCACCAGACGCAGCCTTACACATGCCAGTGGGAGGGCAAGAATTGCTTCCCTCCGTGTGCTGGCTGCACTCTGGCTAATGCAGCCTGGGGTGTGCCTTTAACACTGAGGGCACACTGCTGCCTGTTGTGCTTAGCGCTTACGTGTGGGCTTGCCCACAGAAATGGTGCTAGATCACATTCAAACTTATGGACCGGATTGTGAAAACATATTTTTGTGATTGTTTTCATCTCTTGGAGCTAAATGCCAGACCCGTGTGCTCTCTGAGCAGGAACTCTGGGGGGCTCTTCCCTGGAAAAGCAAAGTCCTTCTTTACACTCTCAAGCTGAGTACCAGAACTGCCACACACAGCACTAGAGGTTTGAGATTTATTATCATTCCTCCCCATAGCTTTTTGGGGGATTTCACAAACTGGAACACCAATAATGAAGCGCTGCAAGACATTCATAAGTGTCTGGCCTAGATATCAGAGCTCACAGTTATGTGGAATTAAGGTGATAGATTCTGTTGCAGCCCTCAAAAACATTCAGTCAAATTAAAATAGAAGTAAATGCACCAATGGTGCGGTGCTGCTAAAGCAGACTGTGAGGCTATGTATGTTACACTTCCAACCTTCTTTTAGTGGGAAACAGATTTCTGTATTTTCCAGCGCACCATGGAAATTGTACATCAATCTGGTATAGGCCCAGTCAGATACATTAATTTTCTCATTGCATAAAGATTTATCTGTAATTGCCAAGGTTTATTTTTATTTTTCTTGAATTACTGTTGTGGTTGCATATGTCTGCATAACAATTCCTAATTTCCCGCCCTATATTCTTGTACAGCACAGATTGCTTATCAAATACAGTGTTAACATTAAAGTGTCAAACAGGATTTGCAGAAAGCTATTTGGATTTGTAGTTTGGGATGAACGTTTATCAAATTGTGGATTAGCTGAATCATGCACTGAACTAAATTATTATTGTCTGTGATTAAATCACAAAGTGGTTATTGCCCCATGTCATCTGAAGCACAAGATAGTTTAAATCTTCAAAATCCCTTTTTTAAGGTGGCTATATAGGAGCTACGTAGATGCAGACTTTTATGACCAGACTGCATCCTCAGGCAGAAAAAAAACAGCTTTCAGAAGGTAGCTTGGACTGATCGCTCTCTGCTTATATGGGCAGCTAATCTAGGAAAGAAATGGATGGACTTATTTACACCTCAGACACGCAGAATCATTTTTCAGTAAATAGACCTCTCTGTACCTGGAGCTAAAGTATTTTTTCAAGGTGCTGGCTCGGGAAGGAGGAGTGAATGGCCCTGCTGGTTCTTGTACCTGAAAGGACATGAGCAATAACATCTGCAGTTTATTAGTATTCACGTGGAACACAAGTCTTAGGGCACAACAGAGTCGGAGGGGCTGAGTGGTGGCGCTCGTTGGACTTGGAGGCTACTGGGTGATCAGCAGTGGCTGCCTTGGATGTCCCCAAATGGGGCCTTACCACCCCCATATGCACTTCTCATCTCTCTAAAGCTGTAGGAGGCTTTTCCATGCTGCCATCACAGTTCACGTCCAGCACACGCCAGCGCTGAGTCACCAAGGAGTGAGTGGCTTGTGCCGGACATGGGAGTGGTGGGCTGGGGAAGGCGGGGGCAGCTGGGAGGTCACGGAGCAGTCATAGCTCCTCTTCTTTTTGAGTAGGTGGGAGGGAAGTCCCCAAACTGCTTGTTTTCATGTTGCAACAAGGGGTCACGGGGTAGAAAGGGCTGAGCGTCGCCACACTGGGCAGTGCCTGCTAAGGAAATGAAAGCTCTGTATAGCTGGCAGCAGCGTGGCCTCCGACTGAGCCTGTGGGGATGGCACTGGCAAAAAGTCTGCATTAGGCTGCCTTTGCTCCTCTACTTCATCCCCCTTGTCCTACTCTTTGACCTTTTTTCTCTCATTGTTATCTAGTAATCTGTTTTTTAAAAGGCTCAGCCCAGCCTCTCCCGCTGGTTGCAGCTGATCCATCTCTCTGCTGCCTGTGAAACCGGCACCTCCTGAAGGAGCATCCCCTGCCAATTACTCTGAAGACATGGATTCAGCTCAGCGTGAGAGTTCAATTGAAGCCAGTTGGCCATGCCAACAGGACAGGGACAGCTCAAGAAAGACTTTTTACAAAGTACAGAAACTCCAAACAAATTTTTTCACTCCTTCCTCCCTCCTAGCTCAGACAGAGCTATCAGAATCAGAAAAATTGAAGTATTTGACTGAAGGGAGTACTCAGCCCTTAGCTCTGCCCTGCCCTGGAAAACCTACAGGAAGAAAGGAGAAAGTCGCTTAGAGGCAAATGCAGGCTCTCGCTCTGAGCATTCCTCTCTGAGAATAGGCACTGAGGTTTCTCAGCAAATGCAAGGAGCAAATCCCCTAAGCCCTGCGACTGCTCAGCCCTGCCATCGGCACCTGGCACTGTGCACATGCAGGGGACCTCACGGGGAAGTGCGTGCCCTCCCGGGCCTCGCTGCTGCTGGGGTCCTGCCAGTGGGATTTGCTGCCAGGGAGGCAGGCGGGAGTGAGCATGCTGGATCACCACACGAAATGTCTGCTCTGCTCGTGTGCAGTCTCTTTGGCCCGCAGCCTTTTGGCTAGCCCCACCTGCCCTTTTATTTTTTTCGTCCAGCTGAGCTGGCGGAGAGGAGGCTGCGGCTCCCTTCTGTCCCTGCAGCCTTCCTGTCTGGCTGACTCTCTGCCCTAGACACAGACGTATGCTTAAATATGAATTCTGCGAGGCACACATCATGCTCGAGGAGGGAGGGTGCAGCGAGTAGGTCCTGTGATCCGTAGGTGGGCTGCTGCGGTTGGGCTGAGGATAGCTGCTGTCTGATGCAAGAATGAAGTAACAGTAACAACACACCACACTCAGCCCCAGCTGTTCAGAAAGAAGGTTTCTGTATGTTTTAGCCATTCATTTTGTGTCTGCTTTGTTTTAGAGTGCTGTGTCCATATAGTTCAACCTCTGCGCGCTCGTTTGTGCTTGAGCTGTGTCACCTTGCACTAACCTGGTTGCTGCTTATAGGCTGTGACAGCTGCTGGCAGAGGTTTGCCCTGCTCCCTACTAACAGCCCGCCTCGTTCATGCAGGTTGTTGGCTCAAAATGTCTGCCTAAACCCTGGGAATACAGCTGAATTTCTAAGAAGAATGGCTAAGGCATGGCAGATGACACACTCCCAGGTCCCATCCCCACAGCAGCCAGGGAAGCAGCACCTGCAGCATGGCCGAGGCACACTGCAGTTTTAACATGTGTGAGCTGGTCAAGGTGAACCCTGGGCTGAGCCCATAAACGTTTTAAGTCCCAGAACAAATGTTTGGTGTTGTACAAACATGTTAACTACCTCAAGTTAATTGGCAAGCAATTACCTTGAAGTAAAAATAGCTTTCCTGCAGCTGAGCAGTCACAGAGTACCTGTCCGCCCATGAACACTTCCAGTTCACTAAAACATTCTGCAGAAGAACCTTTTCCGATTTGTCTTGTGGAACCTCACACATTTGTGATTGAAAGGTTTTGTCCCCAGAGGCAATTGCAAATTGCTTGAGGTACAAAGTCAGCAAACAGGGCTGTGCAACAGAGCTCATTTTCATGCTGCCCTTTAATATTATTAGAGTTTTGCAGTTCAAAATACTTGGGGAAAAAAAAAGATGGTACTGACTGGCAAATTCATGCCATTCAGCAAGGGAATATAACTAGCACGTACATTACAATGGGACTATTGATGAAGGCCAGATAAATATTTTTAACTTAAAGACAGGTTGGCTGGCATTTTGTGTGACATAATCACACAGTTGGACTGGGTTTCTGTATGCGTGTGCTGTCAAGAACCAAGAAGTTAAGTCATGCCAGTACCTACCATAACAGTTGTGACTACCAAGTGAGAGCCTTGCAGTCAGCTGTTTGACCTGGCTATAAAAGTCAGTTGCTTCTTTCGATGAGATCTTCCACCCATGCAGTACCATCGACTTCTCTTAGAACTTGGCTCAAGCCCTTGCTTGATCCTCTACAATCCTCTACAACCTGGCAAAATAATGCCTGGATCTTCTGGTCTGTTACGTAACCACAGCCAGATTTCTTCCTTGGGAATGATTATCACAGCAGAGTTGGGCACATGTGGATGTGAGAGTGATGGAGAACTGTGACACTCGGGTTGTGGTGGCCAAGATGGGCTGGCACATGGTGCAGAGCTGTCCCGCCCAAACAGCTGTGTGTTGTATGGCAGCAGTGAGGTGCTGTGTGCCTTGTCCCCGTCCTCACTCACTTCTGGCCACCTCTCTCCCCAGGTTTAACCTTGTGTAGAAGAGGGGTCAGCAGGTGATGCTGGGAGCCCTGGGGCAGGCTGACTGCACTGGGCTGCCCGGCAGCCACACAAGTGTGTGTTGTGTTGCTCCGGATGCCTCAGTGCGGTGGAGGGTCAACCTGCAAAGCCCTTCCTGGGCAGCTGGCAGTCTCTGCCTCACGTCCTGGAGAAGGGAGGGAGTGGCAGATGGAAAACAAAACTAGCAAAGTGCATTTCACAGTCCTGGCAGCAGTGCTTAGCAAACATGAGAACCGCAGTGATGGAGTCTCAGGTTGCTCTCCCTCTGCAGCCTGGCGTTGGAAGCTTCAGCATTGCAGTGAGCCTTTCCAAGAGGTGCCCCCAGCCCTCAGTTGGCTCCCGTGGCAACGTGTCCTTGAGGCGGGTACATCCAGGTGTGTCAAGCAAGAGAAGCGGTGAAGGGTGCAGACACCAGAGCTTTCCAGGAAATATTCGGATACAACTGCAGCTCTGTTCACTGTAGCTCCTTTGAATTCACTTTCTGTGACTATAGTGGCAGACAAATTTGCTGGCAAACATTTTGCAAGTGAAGTGCTGTGCACAAACTAAGCTTAGTATAGATGACTACACCTGCGCTTAATGCTAAGCACGTGATGAATGCTCTGCTAGATCCTAGCCAAAATAAATTTAAAATAAATATCAGAGCGTGCTCGTGGAAAATGAATACAGGTCTTGTAAGCGTACCTGGTTGCAGCTGAAATCAGAGCCTACAGCTGCATGTGTCTGTGGGGATATCCAGCAGGGAGGGGGCACACGTGATCTCCACCAGCAGAGCTGGTGAAAACAGGTTTTGATTTGAATGAGTTATGACCCATTGAAAATGGCATCATGCGTAACCACAGTAAATTGTCATAATGAGATCACGAGGCTCAAAGAAGTGGGCAGAGAGGAAAGGCTTCATTCCACCAGTGCACACAGCTGACTGAGCTGTGGGCTGCAGAACACAGCAAAGGGACACACCGTCTCCTTCCCTGGGCTTCCTGTCATTGCAGTGACAGCACCCGAGGTTGCACAGTGGGACAAAAACTCATTAGAAGTGTTGAGTTAAAAAGAAGGAAACAACCCAGCACTCTTTGTGGCTTTGTATTTAGTCTTGTACAGAGTAACAGGGGATCAGGCTAACCCAAGTAATGGAAGAATATAAACACCGTAAGTGCTTCCAGTCTCATGGCAGCTTTCTGAGTTAGCTTGGTGGTTTCGAAACGTGTTTCTGTCAGAGGACTTGATGGTCAGGGTAGAGCATGACATAGCTGAAAGTAGTCATCTCCCTCTGGTAGCACAATAAAATTGTATTCATGGGCTCATAAACTCATAGACACAAGCCAGCCCATGTGGATCTGCTCACATAAGGCTGCCACTGGATGCTCAGCAACAAATAATGCAGACTTCTGTATTTTTGCCTGCAAACAAAGAAGCTGAAAGGCAAACTCTGAGACTGCAGTAGGGGTGATGCACCTGAGACTTTACCAGATACTAAGTCCAAACAACATAAGTTGTTGGCTGCCAGAAGTCTTGTGGGTGGAATTCCAGAAAGTACTCCTATTTTGAGGAGTTGGAGGGAAATAGTGATATTTGTTCAGAGCCATCCACCATAGAATCATAGAAGCATTAAGGTTGGAAAAGACCTTTAGGATCATGAAGTCCAGTCATCAACCCACCACCACTATGCCCACTAAACCACATCCCTCAGTGCCACATCTACACATTTCTTGAACACCTCGAAGGATGGTGACTCCACCACCACCCTGGGCAGCCTGTTCCAATCCTTGACCACTCTTTCTGAGAAGAAATATTTCCAAATATCCAACCTGAACCTCCCCTGGTTCAGCTGGAGGCCTCCCCTCTAGTCCTATCACGAGTTATGCAGGAGGAGAGGCCGATCCCCACGTAGCCACTGCCTCCTTTCAGAGAGTTGTAGGGAGCAATAAGGTCTCCCCTCATCCTCCTCCAGACTCAACAATCCCAGCTCCCAAACCTCCCCTGGCATAACTTGAGGCCATTATCTCTCATCCTATCATGAGTTACCTGGGAGAAGAGACCAACCCCCACTTCACCGCAGCCTCCCTTCAGAAAGTTGTAGAGAATGAGAAGGTCTCCCCTGAGCCTCCAGACTCAACTATCCCAGTTCCTTCAACCGCTCCCCATAAGAGTTGTGCTCCAGACCCCTCACCAGTTTCATTGCCCTTCCCTGGACGTGCTTCAGGTCCTCTATGTCTTTCTTGTAGTGAGTGGCCCAAAACTGAATGTGGAACTCAAGATGCAGCCTCACCAGTGCCAAGTATGGAGGGATGATCACCTCCCTAATCCTGCAAACTACACTATTTCTGATATAAGCCAGGATGCCATTGGCCTTTTTGGCCACTTGGGCACACTGCTGACTCTTGTTCAGCCGGTGGTCAACTAACACCCTCAGATCCTTTTCCTCTGTGCAGCTTTCCAGCCACACTGCCCCAGTCCTGCAGGGATGCATGGGCTTGTTGTGACTGAAGTGTAAGACCTTGCACTTGGTCTTCTTGAAGCTCATGCAGTTGGCCTCAGCCCATCAGTCCAGCTTATCCAGATCCCTCTGTAGGGCCTTCCTACTCTCAAGCGTATCAACACTTCCTCCAAACTTGGTGTCATATGAAAACTTACTGAAAGTGCACTCAGTCATGCAGAGGACTGGAAGAAACACGCTCCAGCTCACGCTGTTTCTGTTTTAAAGTTATCAAGGGCACATGTCTGTGGAGGCCTGTTGCAAAACACCGTATGTATGATTAACCACATCCTCCAACTCCCCCAGGGTGGAAGGCAGAGGTGCGTTGATGTCATGCATCACTGGATGCAGGACCTACTTCCTTTGTCTCATGCATTAGGGCAAATCGCATTGCTTGCCACATGGTTGGCACTCCTCCCAGTCTCGCACCCTCCAGCCTGGTATAGGTTACACACAAATATCTGTGCCCCTGGGTCAGGGAGGAGGTTGAGCCTCATGCTGTTGCACCACATTCCCAATTTGTATCAGCTATCTGCAGCACTTCCGTTACTACCAGGTTCATAGCCTGAGAACATGAATATTCTCGCAGTGCCCAGTCCTTCGCCAGTCAGCCCTTCACCACGGGGCTGTACTGAGATGCACAGTCTGAACTGCATGTTGAAGCCCAATCCATTCCCGGGATCCCATATCTTCCACTGTGGGCAGCGGAACTGGCCCCAAGGCCACTAATCCTGCAGCAGGCATGCTGCAGGCCAGCCTGGCAAGGGCTGTGGCTTGCCTTGTCTTCCTGTTGGTTTGCTGGTACTCCTGCAGGGACAGTGAAACAGGCAGAGGCCTGACAGCTGAGGGGACAGCATGGAATGTGTCCCTGTGAGTGCTTCAAAGCAAAGCCCAGGAGCACGTGAGGTCCCAGAGAGGCCTCCTTGTGTGTGTCTCTTCATGCCAGGGCTGCAGATGGGACAGCAGCAGCTGTGGGAAACCAGGATTTTGCACTTGATGCTTTCTGTGTAGACAGAGAAAGGCCTGCGTAAAATGTCTGCTCCATGCAGTGCCTGTGAAGCTCACTTGCTACTGAGAAGTACCTGAGTCTACATTCTCTGGTCTCAGCTTGGAATTGTAGACTTGCATTGCAGAAACCCCCTACTAACATTGCTGTTCTTCTGATACCTGTGTAGGAGAAGAATTTGGACTGGTTCCCTCGGATGAGAGCCATGTCTTTGGTCAGCAATGAAGGCGACAGTGAGCAAAACGAAATCAGGAACCTGCAGGAGAGGCTGGAGTCAACCATGAGCCTTGTGAAGCAGCTCTCCAGCCAGCTGGCTGAGCTGAAAGAGCAGGTGGGTGCACTACCCCGGCCACAACCTGAACATGTGCCGTGGGCACACTCGCTCCCCTTGGGTCACGGTCAGGACAGTGTAACAAAAGAGACTTTTGTCTGAGAAAGGTTTCATCTTTCTTCCAGTAAGCTTTCTGAGTAGATGCAGTGATAGGGGTTTGCAATGAAATTGTACCCTGTTAGCAGGAGCAGAGAATGGGTAAGGGGAGTGAGTTACGATATCCCCCTGTGGGAGCGTGAGGACAGAGGTGGTCTTTGCACAGGCAGGCACCGCACAGCCTGGCGGTAGGGCCAAGACAGCATCAGACATAGCTGCCTACTCATGGGAGTCAGCATAAAAGCTTTCACAATCTGACACACAGGAGTTTCCCTCACTGAGAATACCAGCAGCACTGTGCTGAAAACAATTTCCTGAGCCTGTCGCTCTTGCCTGTGTTTCCTTGTGCCTCTCAGCTCCTCTCCCCTGGTGTATGGGCACCAGGTACCACCTCTCTCCCAGCCCTGCTTCTGCCTCACCTCCTCCTCACCTCAGGACCACGAGACCAGCTCAGCTCCCTTGTAACCTGAGATGCCCATCACCTTAGGTTTGTTCGTTACAGTCTCATAAAGACAGCATTCTGTTTTCTGTACAGAATGCCCTTCCAGTGGTTATCAGCCATTATCCTATCATCCCCCTTCAAATCCTTCCTTAAAACTCTTTCTCCCTGTGAAAAACTTGACAGAGATTTAGGCTGGATGTGCTGCTCCCATTGCTTACAGCAATTATCTACACTGCCCCGGATGGTTTCTCATCTCCCCATGACTGACCTTGCCTTCTCCTGGCTCGAATTTAAATTCTTTGGGGCTGGGACCACCCTTTAATTCTGTCATTGTACAGCACCAGGTGCAGATGCTGATCCTCTGTGGGGTTGCACAACACGATAGCAGAGCAAAGGATGCACTGTAAAACCTGCCACTGGAGAAGAATCATGCACAAATGAGAATCAAATGTCCATACTTTGCGGGAGACAGATCTCCCACTTCAAAGGCATCTCTTACTTGTAATTTTTAATGCTGAAGAATAGAATTCCACTCCCTGTTGTTTTGCTTATATGTATCTTGTTCTGCGACTGCTAAATAATAGTAAAAAGCAAAAAAATAAATCTTGTCTCTCTCTGCCTTTCCACCTTAGATGACAGAACAAAGGAAGAATAAGCAGAGGCTGGGCTTTCTTGGATCAAACACACCCCATGTGAATCATCACATGCCACCACCCTGATACCATGGGGAGAAGCCGTGACTGGCCTTTCATCAGTATTCCTGCTTTATTACCGAATAAAAAACTGAGATTGAGAGGAGTGAACAGTGCCTATTGTTACGAAGTTAAAAACAACCAAGTGCCAAGATGTTAAGTGGTTTAGCTCTGGGAACAATTTGTAGCTGTTTTTCACGGTTGAAAGGGACCTAGGACGCAAGTGATACAAGGCAGTCCATTTGTATTCATTCAAGGGGCCCAACTCGCTGCGTTTGTGCTCTGCGACCCAGTGGCTTCGGCAGCGGCTGCTGCCTGCGAGGGAATCAGGGCAGCGCCCGGCCGCATCCTTTGTGCTGCCTTCAGCTTCCTCCTTAAAGCACCAACTCTCAAGGCAGGAGAAATTTGTATTAGCACAAATGCAATACAGCCTGGTTCAGAATCAATAGAAGCCGCTCCTTGTCTTATTTGTCAGATAGCAACATTAGTCATTTTTGCTTGGCGTCTACTATTTTTTAATTACGGTAAATATGTCAGTTGGGTAAGCAATATTGTTGCTTCAAGTAACTTCTACTAGGAGGGAAAGGGGAGAAACCTCAAAAGACTGGAAGAAAAAAGGAAGAAAAAAGAGAAAAAAAGTTGCAAAGAGAAACATTAACGCTTTTGAATTTTAGCTGTCACCATGCAATTTCTTATTTATAACATGGAGCACAATGGATCTACAGCTGTGGGAATGTTATGCACATAACACTGACAACATAACTGGAAGTGATTTCTTTCTCCTGGATTCACATGTTCTCGATTAATGTGGCCGTGAGACTTTAAATACCAAGGAGTTAAACTGTGCTTAAAATTCAAATTCCAATGGAGGATTCAGGAAAAACATGAGATCTGTAGTTTGAAGTGTGCATGTGTTTATTTTTTGTTTTTGTCTTTTAAAGCTTAAAAATGCCTTTCTACATGGAGCTGTAATGGTGTCATTACCTTCCACAAACACACCGTCAGCGAGAGGTGACCTTAGTAAATCAGCGCCGTATTCTGCCAGCGTTCTTCTGAGCAGAGGAGTGTGAGCTTAGCCTTCCTCTGTCAGCCCTTCCTTGCTGGAGGGGCTTGCAGGACAAGCACAGGTGATGGGGCACAGCAATGATGCCAGAGAAGCACAGGATTGGATGGGGCACAGCAGTGTTGCTGGAGGAGCTCTCTTCCAGAGCTAGGCTCTAGGAAGGGCAGCAGCCGAATCGTCTGTACAGGTTTCTAATGTATTCTCAATTTCCTGAGATGGTTTTAGAAGAGAAGTTGCTGGGTATCCGCAGAGCCCAGCAGGCTTTTAGATGAAGATTTTCAGGGCACAAATGGGAGCTGTGCTCCCAGTTCACTTTCATCTTCAGAGGATTTTGGATCCCTAGCTGTCCTTGGTTGCATTGGAAAACGTCTCCATTAAAGTGGAGTCACTTTATCAACTAAAATTTTTTTACAATAATTTCCCCCTGTAATATTTCCATTCTGTTACAGAAGCCTTTTTGATCAAGGGTGGAAATACTGTTGACTCCAGTATTTTTAGTATCTCCCTGAAAAAATACTGTCTTGTTATTAAGACACAATTCAAACCAGCAGACCCAGAATAAAAGGAAGGGAGGAGCATTTCCCTCCCTTCATCCCAAATCCAAGCCTGTTCTTGGAACCTCTCTCTTTTTTTGTGTCCGTGAGGTGAATGGGATAAAAATAATGTACTTTAGGGTCTGATCCTTCTACTGCCAGCACATTTCACTCTGGCTTCTGTTGGGTCTCAGAAACCATGACCCAGCCAGTGCTCTGCCCTCGTGCTGAGATGAGGAGCAGGTGGTGCTTATCACAACTGGGACCGGGGCAGAAAAAGTGGAGAGAGAAACTAAACCCTCGACAGCTCTTCTGTCACCTTGGTGCTTCCCAACCAGGTGTGCAAGAGGAGAGCTCAAAGCAGAATACAGAAGTGCAGTTGTCTTCAGTGGTCAACTGTGATGTTTTAGGAATAAGTCATGGAGTGTGCCTTTGTGTGAGTGAGGCCTTGCTGCTGTTGCAGCTGGGCTGTGCTGATGAAACCCCTCAGTGAGGCTGTCTGTCTGTGGGGATGGGCTCCATGTAGCAATTAGCGTCTGGCACTGAGCAGCTTACAGTGACTTTATTCTCGGAGCTTGCATCAGCCACATGCCGTGCAGTAACCAACTCCCGTGTAAAGTAAGGCCAGGTCGGCCTCTCTGACTGGGCCTATTGTAAAGCACCAAGCCAAAGGAGTTGTGCACAAACGTCAACTCAGTGGTGAGGTTGTGGAGAATCAGACCCGGCAGCCGTATTGATTCAAGTTAGTTTGTGCAGTTCATCTGTTTGTCACAGCCTGTGTTTCAGTAGTCGTTTTCTTCATCCCCACACACATGTACCGATGTTATAGGTGTAGAGCATGGTTGATTGGAACAAAGATGAATTATTTGCTACTTACTGGGGGATTGGCTACAGCTGGACGCGGTTGACACTTCTGCTGTTTATGCTGGGAAGAGCAGCTGAACCACTGTGCATCGCAGGAGGTTTGTGCTGCTTGAGCTGCAACTCAGCACACCCTTGCCCTGAGCTCATGCCTGCAGTGGCACATGGGCAATGCTCTGACCTGCACTGCGACCAACGTACCCCAGTTCCAGAGCCTGAGGAGGAGCAAACCCTTCAAAAACTAGAAACTAATAAATGCCAATTAGCCTTTGCCACAGTGCCTGTCCTCTCTTTGTAGCTTCAGAGAGAGACCTCTCTTAAGTGATGAAAGTAAGTGATGGTGCTTGCACAGACTGTAATTATATTTCACTGAGCATTTTGATGTTCTTGCTGATTCTGCCAAAGCTTATGCCTGTCCTGCAGCTCTCATCCATGTGAGCAATCTGTACCTAAACAGGAGGCTTCTTACGTGAATAGCGATTGCAGGGCCAGAGCTCAAGCCCTGGATTGTGAAATACCCCCCCTATCAGAGAGTTTATAACAAGGGAAAAAGTCATTGTTTTATACATATGTTTATATGTATGTCTTTGTTTAGTGCAGCAGGGGTATCCTCTTAGGCAAGCACCATCACTTGTGTATCCTATTTATATGAAATGATTGCAAAGAAGTTAAAACATCTAAGAGCTTTTAATGCCTTAGAGGGATTTATAATTATAAGCTCCTTGGCAGTTAAAATCTTAAGTAAATGTGTCCATTGATGCTGAATGTAACTTTTAATAAAGTGTGTCATTTTACATATGTTTGCCTCACTTATTCTTGGTGCAAAGATGTGGGGGAAAGAGTTGTTGCTGAATTTGGAGGTTGGATGGGGCCCTGGGCAGCCGGATCTGGTGGGTGGCAGCCCTGCCCATGGCAGGGGGTTGGAACTGAGTGGGCTTTAAGGTCCCTTCCAACCAAACTCATTCTGTGATTCTGTAACTCTATGATTCTATGAATCAAAGACTTCTAGGAAACCCAGGGCCTGCACAGGAGACCAAGTTGTTGCAATAAATGTGTCCTCCGTATGCATTAGTTTTTTTCTGAGTGACAAATCGAGTGACAGCAGTTTGATCTTGGATTGAGAGGCCCAGTGCAGCAATAGAAGTGAGGATTTATTTTACTTCAGGCAATGCTTATTCCACTCAGATGAAGGGGACGGACTGCCAAAGGCCTGGTGGCAGATAAGTGTGTGATTTGCTGAATGCTTTTTGCTCAGTCCCTAGGAGGCGGGTTGGTGGCAGTCACAGTGATGGATGCAAGTGCCACTGACATGCTAAACATCTCAGAGTACCCCACTGCATGTGGCCCTGGCTCCTGGGGAAGCTCTATCTGCCCACTTGGGCCTGGCTTGAGCAGGCAGCACTGTAGGCTTCAAGCACCAGCAGGGCTGGGGTGAGGCCATGTCCTTGTGCCCCTGATGAGGGCAATCCCGTGGGACCATCATCTGACAGCACCTGCAGAAGCATGACAGGCACCTCCTGTGCATCTTGTGTAGGACGTCCCAGCAGCCATTGTCTCTTCAGGTCAGGGTTCTGGCAGTGCTGAGGAGCCCATCAATGTTGTTACTCATTGTCCTGCCAATTCCAACCACTCATTTTGGAAATCTGGACCTCAAGTAATGAATGGCAGCGCACAGGTTAAAGGCTTAAAAGCTCTGTGTGACTTCTGCTAGGGTGGGGCTTTTGTGCGTGTGATACTTTGGTGGTTTGGTGGGGGTTTTTCTCATGTTTTCAGTGTAACTGCCTCAAATAGGATGTTGAGAGAGAGACTGGGGGGTTTCCCTTCTTTTCTAGGTGGAAGGAGCAAGGAAGGCAAAGAGCCAAAGGCCATCACCTCTCTGAACCCTGGCACCTAGGGCTGTGGAAATCTGTGGTCTTGAGAAAAAAGGAAGTGCCCTACAAACCTGGGACAGGAGAATATATACAACACAGAAGCATTATTTTTCCAATGATGTTTATTACAGAGAGTCAGTATTTATTAGTAAGGAAACAAGGTCTCAGTGAGAAAAAAAAGCCTGCTAATGAGGGAAATCCCTTTAAACAGAGCATTTCTGTGCACTCATGATCCCAACCTGCTGAGTTTTTGAATGGAAGCAACTTTCTTTAGCATTCTGTGCTATGACTGTAATGTTAAATTGAAGGAGCTTGTTTACTGCAAAGCTTCTCAGATCGCTCTGCAAAAAGGATGTCCTGAGAGAAAATGTGCTTTAATACAGTCAGCTTTCAACCTAAGATTACAGACATACCAAAAGAAAAGCCCCCAACCTAGAATTAAGCACCTCTGCCGAAGTGGCAGCCATTTCACACACAAATCTCAGAACTGATGGCTGAGGCTTCTGTTTTTTGGCACCTTTCTGGTTCAAAAGGTGTTACAGGGAGCAGGCGGCTCCCTCAGCAGCAGCACGCAGCTCAGTGGGTGCACACCGGTGTGCCCTGAGAGCGAATCAGGCTCATTAGCTTCCACAGTCGCTGCTGTTGTGACAAAAGCATCTGCAGGCGAGGATGTTTGCTTTGGAATGAGCCTGCTTGTTTTCTGGGGATGGCTGCCAAGTTTATTTTTAAGCTGAGAAAGCTGAGATTTCAGTCTGCTAACCTTGCTGCTGTCCCAGGATGCCCACCGGTGCAGCCGGCAGCGCAACTCCTGTTTGGAGGTGCTTGGACCGAACTGTCCCTATTTGCACAAAATTGTCCCAAACAGGCCTGAAGTGCCAAAAAATGAATTTGAGCTCCAGGAATTTAAAATGTGACGCATACTGCTATCATCAGTTCACACTTGCCTGCTCTATTTATATGCTCTACTTTTTAGTGAGAATCAGGAAGTTGTGAGGCACAAGACAAATAGCCTTTAGAACCTGGCTATTTTAAAGATTTCTGTTGCTGCAAACAGACAGCAGTTACCTCTATTTTGTTTTATTTTATTTTTTTTTGCACAGTGGATTTCTTACCCCTCATCTCCCACCTTTATCTGATCATGTCTGCACTGTGCCCCTGTGCTACTGTGCTGAGGGCGAGTCCTGGGCACGTCCTGCACATCCTAGCAGGGCTGGAAGCCACACCACGAACCTCAGCCTGTGGGAGCACAGCTGAGCTGGCAGTGTCTGTGCTTACTGCTCTAATGATTCCATTTAAATGTTGCAGATTGTCAACTAGCACGTTATTTAACTTTGTACAAGTGCTATTTTTTTAACAGAACTTATTGTGGCAAATTATTGCACAAGCTTTGGCCAACTCACCTATCACTTCACCAACTGTGGGTAATCCAAAGAGATGAGTGCCTTTTGCTCCACCTTTTAACCTCATCTATGGGCAAAATGCGTGCCACCACTGGGAGCCAGATCAGATCCGTTGCCCAAATCCAGCTCAGCCTCAGTCCAGCTGTGGCTTGTGGTAGCGAGGGATGAGGACATTGTCACGGCAGGGCTGCTGCCACCACCACCCCCATTCAAAAGCCTGTGAATTCATCCAGATTGGAGTAATGGTTTTGGGGTCATCTACAGCGTGAAGGCTCCAAATCCCTTTATAAAATCCTCCCTCTTGGCCCCCAGAGTTTGCAGTGTACTGCGTGGGCTGTGTTCCGCGTGACACCAAGCTGCCATGTGAACCATGGACTCTCTGTCACCTCATCATAACTCAGTGCAATGGCCTTCAACTGTGATATGGCAGCCTGCATTTTGCAATCCTCTGTGAGAAACATTTGCCCTCTCCCCACAGCTGTAAGGGTGCATTTTCTGCCCTCTCTTCCCTGCTGCACCAGTGTTATAGCGTGGGATGTCTGGGAGCCATATTAGCGTTCAGCCCAGCACAGGGCAATTTTACAACAAGGCTCAAAAACATTTTCAGTCCTTGGTCAGATGCTGGCAGCTGGCTGAGAGCTTGTATTTTTTCAGATCAGCTTCTGCTAGCTTTTGAGGGTGGCTCTGGCCCATTTGCAGCCCACCAGGGAGCTATGTCAGTGGCTTTTTCTGGCTTTGGAACGCTCACCCTAATTTGATAAAGATAGCAGAACTCATGGTGCCTCCAAAAAACCCTTCTAAGCCTTCATCTCTCTGTTTTAGAAGGGAGGGTGTATGTGTTGTGTGTGATCGTGTGTGGTTTGCACACACACAACGCCGTTTGAGGGTATTTGGGAACACTGGCACGCAGAAACAAGGGCGGGCTGGCTGCAGACCTAAACAAGCAGTGCAGCTGGTGCTGTGAGCACTGCCGTCCTGTGGGAGATGCAGATTTTTGTGCCTGTGGCAGGACTTTGCTGCTAAAGGAGAAGGAGTCAAGAGAGGAGAGCACGGTCCCTGGAGCCATTCTGCCCTTCCTATGCCAGCACAAACATCTGCCTGGGTCCCCAGCTGCTCTGCAGGGAGGTGGGGAGGTGCTGGGAGAGCTGTAACTGTGCTGTGCTGCAGGTATAACATCACGCAGGGCAGAAAAGGAAAGAAATGAAAGTTCAAGGGAAGGTCCCAAGGATACAGAAAAGTGTTGTCAGGAATGGTGGTTGGACTGGTGGGCATTACGAGGAGGCTGCTATAGAGTTATCATGGAGAGCTGATGTTATCAGAAGGTGATGGGCCTCTTGTTGTAAATCTCAGTTGTCTTTCCAAAAGACAGGACGTATCCAGCACCTTCCAGTCCAGTGAAAGGGCTCTTGCGCAGGGCCCTTGGTCTACAAAGTCTGTTTTTTCAGAAGTTTGCCCACAGCACCTCACTTGGGATGAGTGCTCTTTTACATGGTTAGCACAAATCCAAATAAATACAGAAATATAAACTGAGCTGGAAATTTACTGAGTACAAGCTGTCTTGCAAAATTGTCTGTGTTTCCTGGCTCTGGATGGGATGGAAATACCACAAAGCTCGCTTCTCTCATGGTAACGTGATACTTCTGCTTCCGGGCTCAGCTGAAAGGAGGTGGAGGCATGTACAAGGGCAGAAAAAAAAGGAAAAGGAAAAGCAAATGATAATCAAGCTTTTTTTTTTTTTTTTAATGTAGAAAAAATATAACTGGTAATCAGAAAGATCAAAGTTGTCACTATGAGCATCTACCTGCATGCCTTGTCTTGCACAGGCCTCAGAGCTCTTTCCCCAAGAGATGGGGGCACAGTGCTGGAAAGGCAGCTAACCTGCTGGGAGGCCTTCCTGTGAGTAGGACATGGAACTTGGCTGGTGCTTGCTGGGCTCTAACTTGGGTCCTGCTGCTGGCCTTGGTTAAGTGAAGCTGTTCCCCTTTTCCCTGCTTGTTCCCTGCTCTCCAGGAGAGGGGAACCCAGTTCTGTGGCCTTCCCTTGGCCTGAGGTCCTCAGCCATGCTTTCCCTTCTGTCATGTGACTAGTTCTTCTATGTGTTTCCTGCAATTTTTCCAGTCTGGCCAAATGTTTTGGAGACAGAAGTTACGTCAGCAAAGATGGCAGGGAAGGGAACAAAGTGCTTTCCCTGCTGGTGGTAGGAGTTCATGGCCTTAACACCCGTGGTGCAGCAGCCACATCCCTAGCAAAAGATGGCTGGGAAATCAGGACACCGCATGGCCCGCCATCTAGCACAGCAGTTCATCTTCCTCATGGTGCCCCAGGACCATCTGTCAAACCTGCCCTCACCACTTCTCAGCAAACCACCCTTGGCAGCCACCTTCAAGAGAACAGCCACCAGCTGCGTCCTGGGGCAGCACAAGTTCCTCCTGCATCTGCCAGCAAATGGCATTTTAACAGCATCTTATGAGAAGAGACTGAGACCACACATGTCCTTTCAGCCAGGCTGTCAGATAAGTCTGCCCAGGGCTGTTGTGGATCTGGTGATCTGTGTTTAGAAACAGTCTTGGTATTTTTAAATGTTGCCTGGAGCCATCTGGTCCCCTCTTCATTTTATGTTTTAATTGTCATTTATAACTTATTATACAAGCTATTCAAAAGCCAGACAGAGGCTGGAGGGAAGCAGGCATGTCCCTGTCTGAAGCTCATGCAAACCCCTGCAGCCTGTCCCTGCCCTTCAAAGAGGCTGGGGTCTGTGGCCCAGGCCCCATGACAAGCAGGCTGTACATCGCACACTGCAGCCCAGCTGCAGCACAGGGCTTGCCCCTGGCACAGGGAAGAGGGCCCATCAGGGCAGATGACCATCTGCAAACCGAAGGAATATACTTTTTTGAAGATGCCTCTTTTAGTTTTCAGAGAGGAGCTGACTCGCCTTCGCCTGCAGTGAGAACAGTGAGCATGCAGAGCTGCAGACTGTCCAATCAGGCTGCTCTGGCTCCTCAGCTCCTTCACAGCATGGAGACATACCACTGCATGATTCCATCTAAATAATAATCTCTTGTATTTCAAACATATGAAACAGGGCACTGAACATCAAGCTGTCTGAATAAGGATATACATATATTCTTTTTTTTTGAGAAAACCCTTTCATTTCTTTCTTTAGGATCCAAAGAATCCTCTTTTCAGGCAGAGAGCAGAAATCACAGAATCATAGAATAATTAAGATTCTAAGATCATCCAGTCCAACCACTGACTCATCTCCACCATGACCACTAACTGTGTCCCTCAATGCCACACACGCATTTCTTGGACGCCTCCGGGCATGGTGACTCCACCACCTCCCTGGGCAGCCTGTTCCAATAATTGATCACTCTTGAGAAGAAATTTTTCCTAATATTCAACCTGAACCTCCCCTGACGCAGCTTGAGGCCTTCCCCTCTAGTCCTATCGCGAGTTATGCGGGAGAAGAGGCCGATCCCCCATGTAGCCACTACCTCCTTTCAGAGAGTTGTAGGGAGCAACAAGGTCTCCCCTCATCCTCCTCCAGACTCAACAATCCCAGCTCCCTCAGCCACTCCCCATAAGACCTGTGCTCCAGACCCCTCACCAGTTCTGTTGCCCTTCTCTGGACGCGCTCCAAGGCCTCGATGTCTTTCTTGTAGTGAGGGGCCCAAAACTGAACACAGAACTTGAAGTGTGGCCTCACCAGTGCCAAGTACATAATAAAGAATACAATTATATACATATAAATATGAACGTATCCTAATTATTTCCATGCAAGGACTGCTCCTTGGTGCGCTGAGTAGGTGCTGATTTCAGCTCATTTCCAAGCCAGAGCCTGGACTTTGCTACTCCCGGACACCCTGGGCAACAGTGAGTGGACTGAGGTCATCAAATGCTGCAGAGAGGGGCTGAGGCAGAGGACCAGCTTGAGGCACACTCTCAGCCCTGCCACAAGCAGCTGGCACAGCTGGCACTCATTGGCACTTGTCTTGGCGACTGATCAAGTGCGGGCAGACAATGGGGCCAGGGCTCACCCCTCATGCCTGGAGGTGATGCCCAGCACCACCATGCTGCAGCAGCCACCACTTAAAAGGAAAAAGAATTTCAGAGTGTAAACTCACATCTGTAGGATCTGAATTGTGTCCATATGACTGAAGAGCTGGCATTATACCAAAGAAGAGTAGTTTTTTATGTGTGAGCAGTAATAAATTATTCCTGCAGTACCAGCTTGTTTGGTGTGAAGTCTGTCTACTGCCACCAAGGGGGTTATAAAATTACCTGCATCAGGCCATTCATGGCTGCCTTGCTCAGGGTGTGGGAAGGAAGGGACAGAGGGAGAGAAGATCTCATCTTGAAGCAATCACTTTCCACCAAAATGGGGACAGCTTGAAGGATCTGTGGTAACTTAATGCCCAGCTGACCTTGGTGTGGGAGTACCCCATAGGTTGCAACCATGAGTACAGGACCTGGCCCTTCTGTGTTTAGATTTATGGCACGGCAATAAAGGCTCAACATGAGCACTCTTCTACCTCTCAGCCTTGACGTCTCTGGGGATTTTCCTGTAATAATCTTGTCTACACTATTGACTTATAGAATAGTAATTGAGCTTCAAATTTAATTACAGTATGGGAATGTGCCTTCATTTGATTGAAGATGCTTCCTTGGCTATTTATTGCAATAAAAAGTCTTACCAACTGCAATTTTAAATGGAAGGACTAGACACTGGGATGTCTTTTTATGGCTGTGTTTATATCCTTCCTGCAAGACACAGCATTTCAATGAAATACCAAGCCTTGGTTTCCAAAATGCTCTTCTTTTGTTAAAACTCTGTTTATGGAGAGTTCCTCACCCCTTGCCTCATACCCACAGCCATAAAGAACAGCAGTGCTCAGGACCTATAAATGCACAGGCGCTTTGCGCAAGTTTGCATCATATGGGTCTGCCAAGTGGAGGGACACAGGCTGAAAAACACCTGCAGTTGTACCCCACGGCTGAAGGGCACCATGGCACACCAAGGTGTGGTCTTGGCCACCATCTCCATGCAGAATCCTGCAGCCCTTTCCCAGTTCTGCCAAGCTGAGGGCCTGAGGGGATCTGGGCCCCTACTGGGCTTGTGCATCCTGGAGCTGGAGCAGGGGCACAGCCCCATAGGAGCTGGCACCAGTGTGGTGGTAGCAAGGTGCCTTTGAATCCCAGAGGCCATGTGCCAATAGGGGCGATGTTTCTTTGCTGGAGCACTTCTGTGAAGTGTGGCTATTTATGTAGGCTCTTTCCTTCAGTGATAATAAGGCATTCAAATTACCCTCTAATGCTGGTTATTTGGAAACAACACGAAGGCAGTATTTCCAGTTGTGACAGAGCATATGGAAATGTGAGTTTCAGCAGCAGTGTACTGCACCTTGCTGCCTGCCCACAGCTGTGGAAACATTGATGTTCATGCTCATTAGCCAGGGAATAGAAAATGAAACCCTCAAAAACAATTTGATCCAAATTCTTTTTTCTTGCAGCCAGCTTTATATCCAAATGAGAGAAAGTGTTCTCCCAGTACTGCATACTGTTTGGGGCTTTGCAGATCCCTCTGACCCTGGAAGTGGCCATTGCCCACTACCCCTTATTTCAGGCCCTTCCTAATGTCCATGCAGCCCAACCTCTACCACACTCCCCAAGAGGGGAATTTCCAAGGGGAAGACAAGGCAGAGAGTTAACTACTGCTGTTATGGAAATAATTCTGGTACTCGAAACAAGTGCTGCATCCTCAAGTACTGTCCTGACAAACCCAATTGCTGGACACCAAGGCTGAAGACACTCTGGGGTCTGCCCAGAATTAAGGAGACTTGGCTTCTTCTCCAAGAAGTGCTGAGCATCATCGTTTGTACCAGAACCACTTGCCCGGTGATTCCTTGTGAGGCTAGGCCATTTCTAATAAGTCGCTCATTCCTTCCAGCCTCTGCAGTTATTCTTTGTAATAGCCTAAGTCTTGGGCATTTACTTTTAGAAAAACAGTTTTTGAGAGCAGAATTCTTTCCCACCGTGTCTTGATATCTGTCTCCACGACTTCATTGTCCAACATTCATCCTTTGCCAGGCCTGCTACAAACTCCAAAGTTGTGTGATCCACAAGCAGATACCCAAATGCATCCAGACCCACAAAAAGTTGAGTTCTGAGCTCAAAACACTGTGACAGTTCTCACCTGCCCAGAGGGTGCGATGCATGGTCCAGACTGCCTCAGACTGGGGAAACTTGGGCTTCCTCCAACACTCATAGCTGAGGCCAGGTTTTGCTTAATTAAGTTTGCTCTGGTTGTTTCCAACCAGGCAGTTTTGGTTTATGGGTAGAGTCAACAACTTCAAAGCTGGTGCTTGTTTTATAATCTAGTCTAGTATCAGTTTTGTTGCAGGTAAACCATGTGTCTCTTCTGACTCCACATCAGCTTTCTTATAGATTTATCATATATAGGTGTATCTGTTTTCTCTTGCTGGTACCTGAACCTAAAGCTCAGCAGACTTTGGCTCTTTCGTACATTTCAGCATATTTCATTGTCGAAATGGAAATACAGGACTCCTAGTGTCTGACTGTCCCACCTCAACATTTAGAGAAGAGCCCAGTATGTGAAGTGCATGGCCTGGCAGTGGCCGTGGACCATGGCACAGCTCCTGCCAACCAGAGCACAGGAACACAGGAATCAAGCTGCCGATGTCCTGTGGTGTGATCCCATCCATTCTGTTCACATGCCAACCCGACACTGAGCAGATTGCACCCTGTGATGGCTTTTCTCCAGGTGCTTCCAAGTACTTTCTTGTTTTCTTTCAGTCCTGTTCAAAGAAAGTCCACTCGTTTCCTTTCAAGGGGTCAAACTTGTCTAAACTTTATGCAGGTGAGGTCATCTTGATGAATAAACAAACAAAGGCAAAGAGACAAACCTTGTGAACATCAGCCAGGAAGGTTTCTGATCATTAGTGGAATTTATGAAAACTGAATACACTTTTAGAAAAAAATGCGTTTACTTAGATGATGGACGTCTGTTGAATATTAATCTTTTCAGGGTACATTGCTGGCCTCCTTAAAGAAAGCCTAAATTATTCAGGAGCATTTCCATGCTGAGATGCAGCAAGTTTACAGGCAATACAAATCAGACTTTTACATCTTAAAATTAAAGGAAACCAAGTACCAAATCTGGCTTCATAATAATTCATCGGGCGTCCCCCTGCTAAATAAAACAATTAAGCTACTCATTAAAACTCAACTAGATCATTACAAAGCAATGGCTGCTCTTAATCCTTACAGACCTTACAAGCAAAATAGCCATGATACAGCGCAAATTACTATTTTGAGCTGGTTATTCATTTTACCTCCTGGCTTTTTCATAGGACAGCAGTGCAAGTGAGTTCCCAGTGATGCTCCGACGCGGCAGCCTCTGCTCCAGAGGTGACAGCCTCCAATGGCCAATGTGGCAGAGGAGGCCGGTGAGGCCATTGCAACTGCCAAGGAAGCATCGGGCTCCTTTATGTAACAGCTGCTGCTTTTCAGTGCTGTCACTCACACATACACTGGAAAACACAGTGCTTGAAGAGCTGCTATGCTAGCACAGCATATGCTGGAGGCAAACCTATATATATACATTTATTTTTTAAAAAAGCGTCCCTTGTGAAAGAAGAATTAGAGCAGGAATATCACACAGCTTTCTGTCCACAGACCAGCCGCTGCAACACTTCACTGAGGCCACCTTGCAGAAACATTTCCTCCATTAAAAACCCTTGCTGCTGGCACTGGTTTTGTTTTATTTGTCCCACCAGGATCCTAAGACACCTTCGCAAGTAAACCAGATTCCTACTCGTGAGCAGCTGTAGGTTGCACAGGGGACAAGGTGGTGTCAATGGCCTGGTCTCTCTGTCCAGCACAGGGAAAAACACCTCCAGGTGTACCTGCACAAGTTTTGCATGCATGTGATGCAAGGTTGAAAAGCAACAGTGCATCCTGAGTGGAGATGTCAAACCTGATTTTCATCAATAGCCTGCTTATGTAATTATGGACCTCCATCCCAAACTGAAGCTGCTGCTGGGGACAGTCCCAATGTGCATGGCTCAGGAGTGTTTCAGTGATGCCAGCTCACTGTCAGAGCTCACCCACTGGATTTCCATTGTTTGTTGTTAAAAACAGATGTCTATTTCAAGGTTATTTCAACCAAGACATGTATTTAATACATGTACACAAGGAACAAGTTTTTTACAGAGTCGTAAGGCACTGGAACAGGTTCCCTGGAGAGGTGGTGGATCCCCATCCCTGGAGATATTTAAGGTCAGGCTGGATGGGGCTCTGAGCATCCTGATCTTGCTGTCGGTGTCCCTGTTCATTGCAAGGGAGTTGGACTAGATGACCTTTAAGGGATCCTTTCAACTCAAACAATCCTATGATTCTATGTTTCTATTTAGTCATCTTTTCCCCCCATCCCCTAATTTACAGAGGTGAATGTGTTGGGGCCCTATGCCTGCTGTAGTCATTGGAAACCTGCTTAGAGGCTCCAACAGATTTGGCATTTGGCTCTCATAGGAAGTTGTCCTACATGTCCTGAAGACCACCTCATGTTTCCTACCACTAGCTTTCCTTTGCCCTCACCATCCTGCACAATCAGTAACAGTCTGTGAGCACCTAGGTTATGGAATCCCTGGGAAAGACATCTGGGCAAAGCTCTTGCATGGGTTCAGAGGACAGATAAATTCCTGATGGCCTCCTGTGTACCCGGGTGACGGCCACATTTTCTCTCACATGTGCCCAACTGTAGGAGCATGAGAAGACAGAGAGTGTTGTGGCACTGGGCAAGATGTCAAGAATTTGCTGTGTCCCATTTCTTGCCCGGCTCGTGGGAGCAAGCATCCAGGGCTGTTCCCATCTAATGAAACACCTCAGCTATTGCAAGGAGCAAGCAGCACCAGCACCTTGGCCCCGGACCTCTGCTGTACACTTCAGTCCCAGCCAGCTTGTCAACCAGCGTAAATCAGGGTGGCTCCTTTGAAATCAGTGCGATAACTTGATAGCAGTTGTAAATTTGGTGCAACGCACTGCCTGGCAGCTCACCCAGCTGCGTTTGATTTACATCTGGAAGCTCACGCCAAACACCTTGCCACAGTTAGAAAGGGGTAGAAGAGGAGCAGGGGGAAGGCATGCAAAATGCCCTCTGCTGGAAGAAGCCAAGCCCCACAGAAAGCACGCATGATTCAAGCACTGATTTTCCTCCCCCCTTGCCTGATGATGTCAAACTTCCTGTGATTACTGACTGTGGTGATGATGATGTTTCTGGTGTATATGTGTTTGTGCACACGTGTGCACTGGCTTCTTGCTAAACCTGATTCAATTGGACGTAGCCAGATGGTACAAAAGCTTACCGGAATTTCATTTTCAAATAAACCACAGACTTGGATGAGCTAATGTTGTTCCACATAAAAAGCCACAAAATTCAACAAAGTGATGTTGTTTCAAGTAGAGGAGATGTCAAGTGAGAGAACCATCCGGTCTGCTCTGAAAGAGCTACACACTCCCACTCATGCTTTTAGAAAGTGTTTACGTACAAACTCCGGGAATACGGTGCTGCAGCGGGCTTTAAACATTTCCCCACAGCTGATGTCTGGAGAGCAGAGCATTGGCAGAAGCAGCACAGGAACCGCATCTGCTTGTGAGCCTTCCTGCTTTCTTTTCAAGGCTCCTGAAAGGCTGACAGCCCAGGAGGTGCCACAGCCTCCATCGGGCAGGTAGTCCAGGACCACGTGGAGATGAGGCTCCGTGTACATATCCTTGGCTTGCTGGACCCCAAAAGCATGCACCAAGAGGTCTCCTACCCTTTAAGATGTATAGGGTGGAAGCTGTAAGACCGGCAGTTGAGGCTCAGCAGGTATGCAGAGCTGCTGGTGGGAGTGAGCCCAGTGCTACAGCTGCAGAGGGGCTTCATGAGCTCAGTGATGGGGCACACAGGTCCCAGGCCTGCAGGTGGCCAGCCTGTAGCTGGGGACTGACAAGCCACTGCAGTGCTGCTGCTCAGAGGAGACTCACCAGCAGTGGTAGCACATCACCGTGTCCCAGCACTGCAAGGAGTACCACCAACCACACTGGTGACAGTAACAGCTTGGCTTCTGTTTTTAAAATACAGCCTGCTTATTGATGTCTCAGTGTGGACTGTGGAAAAAGCACCAGCTCGGGCTGCTGGACCTTGTGCCTCTCTGCCTTGGGCCGAGGGTCTCTTTCTCTGGTGGCTTTTCATTCGTATTTTCAACTATTGCCATGCTGGATATTTATTTCAGCCTAGAGAAGCCGAAGAGACATTGTTATTAAGCACCATGGCTCTACTGCCCAGCAGGCCTCTCCTTTACAAGGGTCACTCCAGTAGCTCTCCTGCCACTACTCAGTCTGCTGCCTGCCCTGTCCCCTGGTTGCATTCCCTGTGTGCCGTGCTCCAGGACTGCACAAGGCTCCTCCTGTACTCCACTGTGATGGAAAAGGCATGGAGTAGTCATCCTTTCTGCCTAGGAATGGTGGGAGGAGGAAAAGTTGCCTCCTGGGAACGTGCTCTGAGGCTTCATCAGAAAGCAGCTAACAAAAAAGAGGGGAAATTAAACCGGCATGAAAATAACTCAACCTGAAGCTTCAGAAGAGATGGCCTCAGCTCTGAGAGGACCTGCTTTGCCTGGGAATGGGCAGCAGGGCTGGCTCCAACCACCCCAGCCCTCTGTGCCCCAGCATTCCATGAGGACGCAGTGCAGGCCGTGCTCAGGGAGGTGGCCTTCTCTCACCATAGCTCATCAAGCATTCAAAGTCAGCAAAGAACTTTGCAAAGAAATAACAGCTAAGGCCTTTTTTTTTTTTTACTTTAAACTCTCAGTCCTGCAGGATGGATTTTGTTTCAATTACATCTTTATAAATAACTATCTATTTTGCACTCACCTGTTCATTCTCTGTCCTAGTTAGAATCAATATCACTGATAATTATCTGTCAGAGCATTTATACATCACTGGAAGGTGACTAACAACAAAAAGACTTTTTAGTTATATATACTTTTTTCAGAGTGCTTTAAGTGAATTAATCAGCAATGAGAGATGGCAGATTGATGGTGGCTGGAGACAAGATACTGATTTTTACCCACAAATAAGAGTGTTCTCGCAAGCAGAGGCAATCGACATCTTCCCGACAGCTCTGGCATCAGGGTCACCCCTGCGGGGCTGTGACCTCTCTCCCTTAGCTGTCCTCCCCGTGGCTCACATCAGGTACCAGTGGTTCCCTGATGGGATCTGCTTCTTAGAAGCAGACAGTTTGTCCATCGGACATCACCAGGTGCTCTAGAGCCACCATCCACACCAGAGATATTATCGCCCTGTGTTTCAAATATTAATACGGGCAAAAGGCTTTTTTTTGCCAAACCTTTTTGCCTCCAACTAACTCCCTGCATTGCCCTGTAGTATCTTCCTGGTACTTCATTTGGTCCCAGCTCCAAAGTGGCCACAGATACTTATGTTCTCTTCTGCCTAGCACAAGTAAAGAGGCTGCATGGTAGCTGGCAGTGAATAAATCAGTAATTCCACTGATGAGGAACTGCACCCACTCCCTTCTTTGCAGAGCTATTGGGACACCATCCAGCATAACAACATTTTTTCAAGCAGAAGCAGTAATTTATACTGGTGTAAATCAGAAATGTCGTTCTGACTCCAGAGGGTTTACACCACATGATTCATGCTCTTACTTGCAAGCAGGAAACCTGAATCCATGCTTGCAGCTCCAGCAGCTAGACGGCTGGAAGCAGGACCCAGGGCCATACAGCAAGACAGTAGCAGAGCGTGGGAAGGAAGCCAGGGGGCTGTTTCCTGCTACTGGCACACACCATTGCTCTTCTGGTTCCCGAATGACCCAGATGATAGAAACTGGTCTCAAGCTGAGAAAGCCTGCTCTGGGCCTGGATCCCAGCAGGCAGCTGTTGGGTCTGGGCGCTCGGCTGAGGGAATCCCTCTGTCACATGGTGCCTTCCATATGATAGGGAAGGATAAGAGAGGGAGCGAATTCCCCCCTTTCTTCTCTCTCCTCTCTCACCAAGTGCCTTGGGAACTGTTTTTTCTGTGTGAGTTTTCCCTTCCTTGGTGTTCAGGGTCATTTGTTCTACAGATGGAAACAGTCATCGCAGGAGCAAATAGCCACCAGCAGCAATTCTCCCCCTCTCTTATCAGTGTGTATAAACACATGAAGGAAGGGTGCAAAGAAGACAGAGACGGACTTTCCAGTGATGCCCAGTTCCAGGACCAGAGGCAATAGGCATAAACTGGAGCACAGGATGTTCCTTCTGAACACCAGGAAGTACTTCTCCGCTGTGCAGGTAACAGAGCCCTGGCACAGGTTGCCAGAGAGGTGATGGAGTCTCCAACTTGGAGAAGCCCAGGAGAAAGATAAGGAGACTAGGGCCATCCTGATCCTTGCAGACAGGTGACGTGGCCACCTCTAGTCCCCTGCCAGTGGCTTCAGCTGCTTGTTGCACCCAGGTTTCTGATGCACAGGATGTGTGTGGTCTGATGCTTGTAGAGGCAGGGAGCACACAGTCTTGTCTTGTGCTTCTACACTTTCCTCTGTAGGAGATAGATTTGCCCCTGTGTTGCCCTGCACTGCTGCAAATGCCACTTGCACAACATCCTGGCAGTGTCTTCATTTGGCTGGGACTCAGCTCCCTGGGTGCAGCATTGCGTAAGGGCTGGGCATCTGTAGCACATACACTCATATCCTCATGCAGAGGAGCCCAAAGCCTCCAGAGGTGAGGAAGGGGCCACCCCCATGCACCACACTCACAGAAAGTCACTCTGCTGACCCGGGCACCCATCTTGTGATTTAAGGTGGGAGGGGCTGATTCATTATTTCCAGCTGCACTTCAGCACTGGTGCAATGTGCGCAGTTTGTTTTGGTTTGTAACTCCCTCTGGCCATCGGGACCCAGCGGGCATCCTCACTGAGAGCATCTCTTGGAGGACAAGGTGGTGGGGACAGGGATGGGGCCTTGCACAGGGATGACTGCTTCTGGGAAGATAAGGGACAGCAGTATGTCCTGCCTCCCAGCCAGCCGATCATCCATCACAAGTTGAGGCACCTGCCAGCTGTGCCCTCCTACACTCTCTGTCTGTTTCCGATAGCGAGCATTCATCCCACCACTGAGCCAGATGGGCAGCTTTCTTTTTCGGTTTACTGTGTGGTGTCTCTTTTGGCAAGCAGCTGCTCTTGAGAGGTTCTGCTCATGGAAACACCTGACCAATGTGAGCGCTCCCCATGGGCTTGGTGGCAGCATGCCCTGTCCAGCATGGCAGGTGCCCACCCGTGCAGCCCACAGCCTTCGGTCTGTTGCTAAATTTGTCCTGCCTCGAAACTGGGACTTCCTCTGTCACTGCGTGGAGTCATCTGGACCCTCTGCTTTGTTGTTGTTGTTGTTATTGTTTTTTTTAATGGTCATTTCAACTGAAAATAGTTAAATTGGGTTTGAGATTTGTGTCCCTCTGTTCCATATCATGAAGAGATTCAAGCTGCAAGTCCCAGAGGAGGCTTCTGCCTGGCTTGAGCTGCATTAGAGCCGTTAGGAAAAAGGTCCACCACAGAGTGGCCTTTGAGATAGACATGTAAAGAGAAATAGCAACACAGCTGCTGAATCAACAACCATGCTGTTGGGAAAGTTGTTCTTTCCTTGGAAACGTTCACTTCCAACCTATTTTGTCCATTACAGTTTTTAATTGCAGTCACTAACCTATACAGCATCCTCTTTTCCTGAAATAAATATTGATTGTGAAAATTAAAGCTGTCAGCTCAGTGGGTGCCTGTATCATACCCAGAACTGCAAGCCCTCCATCAGCCCTCATCCCAGGTAAGTAAAGAGTCCCAGAAATTAATGATCTGTTGTGCTTTCATTTTCAAAATGGATCAGCAACAATGGCTGCCTTCATTTTGGGGTTCATTCCAGGACAACTTAAGAAGTGCTGCTTTCCAGGGGCTCTGGAGCCCCCTCTTCTTTGAAACTCAATGCCTTTGAAAACTTTTCAGGTGAGAAATGCAAAAGGGCTGGTTGCTTTTCTGTTGCTGAAAAATGCAGTCCAGGAATGCAGCGGTGCACGACGATCTGTGATGATCCCTGGTACAGCTGATCCTTTCCCTGAGCTCACTATAGCTGGATGGCTCCTCCTACAAGCAGTGGCAGGACACAACATTTATGCGCTACGACTGTCCCCATCATCTGCAGGATGTGTTTGGTCTGAGGCTGGGATCACAAAACCTGCTCCAGTGAGGCCAGCCAGCTGCAAGCTGCTGCCTCCCTCTATCCCATGGGATCCATGTATGGATGGCCCAGCACAAGCAGTGCTTTCCTTCTGCCAAGGAAATCATGCGCAAACCCCAAGTCCCAACCCCTGGCTCTGCAGAGGATGACTTTTCTTCCAGACCACAACACGCTCATGGGCAGAGTTTCCCTGCCTGGGCTGTCAGTAAGTCAGAGAGCTGAAGTATTTCCAAAAAGAAAGAAAGCTAAGCCACCCATTTCCTGCTAAGCTGCCTGCTCAACAGCTCTTGCTTGGTCAAGCCAAAATGGGTGCAGCACTTGCCACCTGCACCCAAGGGGCACCCTGAAGCATAGGAAATTCTGGTCACCAGAGTGGCTGGACACCACTGGGGCCATGAGCCCCAGTTAAGGTTCTCAGTACAGAGACCTCCCTCTCCACTGAGGTCTCCATCACTCAGCAGCTTCACCGCCACCTTGAGCCTGGGAGATGCTCATAGTGAGTGGCATGCACCCTTCCACATCTGGAAGGGATGCTGTGGGCAATGGCTGAGAGGAATACACCCTGAGGGGAACTCTGCAGGACTGTAGCGTGCCTTCTGTCACCTCTCTCCCTCCCAGGCCAAGCTGTTTGCTCCCACTGAAGCAGCCAGCTGTGGGACAGGCAGGCCAGCCAGCTGCCAATTGACGTCAAAGGGATGCTGGTGGTTTGTGCAAGCTGAGGAACTGCTTCTAGTCAAGGTGGGTTTCAAACACCACAGAGAAATGTTTAAATACCCTCCACTTCCCCTCCCTCTGCTCCAGGAAACAAGCGTCTTATTTCATTCATTGGCTCTTTTGGTTATGGCAATAATCCTGCCCATATTTTGGCTACTTGGGTGTTTGCTGAGGACCGAGCAGCTCAGATAATGCTAGCATAGAGCAATGGAGCAAAAAGGCAGGAGAAAGGCAAGGGGAAGCCTGGTTTAAACTCCTCTGACCCAGCTTGCACCACATGTGTACTGATGGGACAAAAGGCATGTATTTTTTCTTCTCATATTGCCCGAAATATGTTCCTGACATCCTTCTCTTCCTGAAGTCACAACTTGCACTATGAAATTCATTTGGGCAAAAGGAGCTCATTATAAATGGGTGCATTTTCCCTTTACTGCTCAGTTATCCTTGAGCCAGCTGATTTTCGTTTGGTGTTATGCCTATTAGCTGCAGCCCCTGTGTTTCCACTTGTCTCAGTGACAGTGTCAGTATATTTTCCCCAAAGTAATCACTATAAGACTTCATTAATATCCAGCCCAAACCAATGTGCTGAACTGCAACATCTTCTAAACTCAGGGTGATTCCTATGGGGAAGTCCTGGAGGAGTCAGTGCACTGATTTCCGTCGACTTCAAATCAGGCTTGTTCCGTTGAGTTGGTTCATATACATTGCTGCCAATACTAGAGGCTGTGTTACTTAAGATTGTCCAAAATCAATGTGCTTCAGTTGAGACCATCATGTGGAAAGATTTGTGATAACAACTGCTTGTGTTTTCATCCCTTAATCAACCCACTTTCTCCAACAGCTAGTATTGCCTCCAGTGTGATGCAGAAAGTCTACTACTGCTTTATATTAAGCACTGGAAATACTGCTTTGCCCACAGCTAGAAGCGTGTGAGAATGAATTCCCTACAGGTGCTGGTTCAAGGCCATTGAAACCCCGTTTGAATTCCAAGTGAACATGTTCCTTTCGGTAGGAAAAAATATACAGAAGTAAAGAGCATTGCTTGCACCTGTCCCCAGGGAACCTTAGCCCATAACTGTGGCCTCCATGTTGTTCTCCTGGGCACAGTCATGGAAAAAGGCAGCAAGGCACCGAGGCAGACGTGGGACCACATTATGGCCATCTCTCCCCCACTAACTTTGTTGGAATAATAAAATCACAGATTTATGGAATATCCCAGGGTGGAAGGGATCCACCAGGATCTTTCAGTCCAATCCTTGGCTCCACACAGAACAACCTAAAATTCAAACCCTACGTCTGAGAGCACTGTCCAGATGTTCTTCGAACTCTGGCAGCTTGGGGCCATGATCACTGCCCTGGGAAGCCTGTTCCAGGGCCCAGTCACTCTCTGGTGAAGAATCTTTTCCTAACCCTGGGGTTAGGAAAAGTTGACACAGCTCCTTGCCATTCCCTTGGGCCCTGTCGCTGCCACAGAGAGCAGAGCTCAGCACTGCTCCTCTGCTCCCTGCGAGGAGCTACAGCCTCCATGAGGCCACCCCTCAGCTCCTCTGTTCTGGGCTGAGCACACCAAGGGGCCTCAGACATTCTTCATATGTCTTGCCCTCCAGACCCTTCTCCATCTTTGCAGCCCTCCTTTAGGTGCTCTCTAATGGTTTTATGTCCTTTCTATGTGGTGGTGCCCAAACCTGCCTGCAGCGCTTGAGCTGTGGCCAAGCTGTGAGAAATAGTATCAAAATCTTAGTTGAAATCCAGAAAGATTACATCTATCAGCTTCCTTTGGTCAACTAGATGGATAACCTTGTTATAAAAGGAAATCAAGTTAGTTAGTAAAATGTGCATTGTTGTCTCCAACCACATTTTCCCAAGCCAAATGATATATATGTTTGCTTTTCCCTTTGCACTTCTACTCCCTGGTATGTCTCCCCCTGTGGCCTGCCATGGCATGTCACAAAGCCCACCAGCATCTGCTGAAGTGTGCTGCGAAGTGCAAGCCTCATGAGATACCTCTTGATGGCTGCCTGATGCTCTTCGATCTTCCCTTATTCAGGTGGAACTCCAAGGATTTGGGTGGTAGGACTTGCTGGGCTGGAGCCTGCCCATTCACACAACCAAGTGGCACATACTGCTTTGGTTAATGAAGTACCATCAATCAGCTCAGAAGGCCTGTTTGATTTTCAAGCACTAGCTTTCCGCAATTTTTGACAATTTGCTGCAAACAATCGTGTGATCAGTGACTCAAGCACACTTTCAGGAAAGCTCAGGAGTAATCTCTGAGGCCATTTTGCAAGATGTGGGGCAAAAAGTGGTGGTTGCTCGCACTTGTCCTGGGAACCACTGATGACGTGGGGTGAAAGGGCCAGTGGAGGACATGGAACAAAACACTCATCCACAAGGGAAACATGGAGATCCAAGTGGAACAAGTGAGATAAGTTTTATTAGAAACAAATTGAAGATGAAACTCCCACTAATTCAGAAGCAGATCATTTTGCTAGCATCTCCTCCAGTATATGCGGAAAATATTGAATCTATACACAGGGATATGTGAGCACAACTCATAAGCTGCCATTCCTCCTGGTCAAGATTACACATTTCAATTCCTGTGTCAACAGTGAAGAACATCAAGTGAGAAGCCTGGCTGTCTGGGTCCCTGCCTGATGCAGCACTGGCGTTCTTGTGTGACTCCCACTAGCGGGATGGACCCAGCGCAAATACACTCTTGCCTCTATTCCTGACTTCTTTACCAGTAATAGTTTGTTTTCTGTGCTGTTTTGTTGTTCCTCAGCAATCTGGCAGGCTCAGACAGTGAAACCAGACGGGAAGCTTTCACTTTTCCTTCGGCTCCCCACAGTTCCCCATGTGCACGTGCTGCTCCTCACCCTGGGTTCACAAGGTGGAAGGGAAAGTGTAGATGTCTGCTCTGAATTATTTTCATCACAGTTGTTCCCCAAACCACCCTGCCAAATCCCTGGTGACCAATGTGGTATGAATGAGTGTAGCTCCAGGGATGGAGCACATGATGGCCTTGAGTCACCAGCTGCTCAGTCGCCTGGGCCATATCCCTGTAATACTGTCACCTAGCAGGCTTAATACAATGTTCCAAAAAAGACATGAGGGTGGCAACTGTACCAGTCTGTGTGCGTGTGGCTTCAGCCCCAAGAGCGATGCTCCTAGCCAGCCTGATGCAGGATGAACTAAAGGCTTCATCTCATCATAGTTTTGGTGAAAGAGAAATGCTACGCTGAATTAAGAAGAAATCCCTATTCAGTCAGCTGTGGACTGTTTAAAAATAGACATTTCCCTACCCAGATGCAGAGAGTGAAATGGGGTTAAAAACCCATCTTGTTCAAATGAAGTTCAACAAGATCAAGTGTAAGGTGCACCTGGGTGAAGGCAATCCCAAACAAGAAGACAGGCTGGGCAGAGAATGAACTGAGAGTATTCCTATGGAGAAGGGCTTGGGGGTTCTGGTGGATTAAAAAGTCAACAGGAGCCAGCAGTGTGCACTTGCAGCCCAGAAGGCCAGCTGTATCCTGAGCTGCATCATGAGAGGGGTGACCAGCAGGGAGAGGAAGGTGATTGTCTCCCTCTACTCTGACATCGTGAGGCTCCAGCTGCAGTGCTGCATCCAGGCCTGGGGCCCCCAGCACAAGAAAGATGTGAAGCTGTTGGACCAGGTCCAGAGGAGGCCACAAGGATGCACAGAGGGCGGGAGCACCTCTCATACAAAGAAAGGTTAAGGGAACGGGGCTTGATCAGCCTGGAGAAGAGGAGGCTCTGAAGATACCTTGTAGTGTCCTTCCAATACTTAAAGGGGGCCTACAGGAAAGGGGAAGAGGGACTCCTACCAGAGAGCATAGGGTAGAACACAGAGTGTAGGGACAAGGGGAAATGGTTTTAAACTAAAAGAGGGGAGATTTAGATTAAGTATGAGGAAGAAATTCTGCATTCAAAGGGTGGTGAGGCACTGGCACAGGCTGCCCAGAAAAGCTGTGGATGCCCCATCCCCGGATGTGCTCAAGGCCAGGGCTGCCTCAGCCAGTGTCACTCTGCATCCCCAGTCACTTGAGGTCAGCCCAATGCTTGCCAGTTGCAGTGCATCTGACTGCAGGATGAGTGTGTGCTCAAATCATCTGCTGCAGACTGCCTTCCTGGCTTGGCCTCAGCTTGTTTGCAAAGCGTGCAAGGTGTGGCCCTGCAGCTGGCAGCCCAAGCACCCAAGCCCTGGTGAGCAGCTACTCCACTAGCCAGGGCTGGTTTGTGGAGAGAGGAGCAGTTGGGGATGGATCTTGCTCCCTCCTGTGCCTGCAGTCAGCCGCTGTGAGCACGCCTCAGGAGCTACACTGTAATGCAGAGCTGGCTTTGTGGAAGGTGAGAGAGTATGGTAGCAAGTGAAATATGCATTGCCCACGGCTGCTGGGGAAAAAAAGAAAAAAATCTCCTTTCACCAAGCCTGAAGTTTAGATGAGTCTTCTGACTGTTTCCTTAGACAAAGGCATGGAAAATGAGCAGAAAAAATTAATAAAAATGTGCTTTAGCCTTTGTGGATGCAATCATTCTTTATAATGCTGAGTTACAGAACCAGTCTGAGGATAAACACTACAGATCAGATTGCAGGAGGCAGCAGGGTAGCAAAAAGCAATAAATAGATAAATAAATTGCTATTAGGGTAGCTGTGTGGGCAAAGCAGCCCCAGAATTCACCTTCTGTGAGGCCTTGCTCCAGGTGCCACAGCAGCCAGCCCATGTGTGCATGCAGTTGCACCAGATGGAGGTGGGGAGAAGCAGCCAGCTGCATGCTCAGCATACCTGACATAACAATTCTGGGGGGCTTCCATGAGCCCCAAAACCTGGGGCTGCCTCAGGAGCTGTGCCACAGGCCGGGACCCTTGAACTGGACTGTGCCACAACTCCCATCTCCGTGCCCCGGGAGCTGGGCCAGGCCCATGGCCCACATCCTTAAGGAGGCTCTGCGCTCAGGGCCGCACCGCTGTTGTTGCTCTGCACCTCCCTTGAATCCCCCTAAGCCAACACCCCGTGCTAATATCGACAAACATTTCCAGACTCAAGCATGAGTACGTGTGTGGGTGGGTGGGGTGCAGGGGACTATGAAAATTTCAAGGGGAGGTATGACATCCTGGCTTTCTAAATATAGAGGACGTGAGCTGCAGCTCCTCTCACGCGCTAGCGGCGTGTTTTCTGTTTCAAAAGGCCCCAGAGGAAGCATTGCACTGGCTGGTAGTGCGAGCAAAAAAAAATTAGAAAATAAAAAAGAGGAAAGAAAAAAGTATTGTCCTGTGAGTTGATGACGGTTTCCAGCCTCTTGCTCAGCTCTGGCTTTCAGGCAGGGCTCCAAGAAGTGCCCACGCAGGGCTGGCCCTGCGCAGATGGGGACCACGTGAAGGCACGGCGGGAGGTGGCTGAGAGCTTCGCTTCCCCTTCGTGCGGGGCCAGCGAGAGGAGGAGGAGGAGGAGGAGGAGGAAGAGCGCAGCCCTCCGCGCCCCTGCCACCGTGGCACCCGCTCGGGCCGCCAGTGCGCCATGTCAGCTCGGCGCTGCGTCTCGGTTCCCTTTTCGTTACCGTTCTTGTCGCTCCGGTATTTGCATAGTGCTGCACCGAGTGCCTCAGAGCTGGAGCAGGGCAGCAGCCACCGCTTCTCCTTTCACACACGGCAGCGATGTGTGCCGCAGCGGCGGGTGTGCGTGCGCTGGGCGGGAGAGCCGTGTCAGCGGGGCTTACAGCCTCTGGAAGAGTTTTGCGGAACTGAATTTAATCGAGACTGATGCTCTCTAAGCTGAGCTATAAAATTCAGCAGAGAGTTATACCCCATTAATAGACCCTATCAGAGGGTCTTGCGCTGTCTATGGAAAAGAACTCCTCTCCATTAAGTCCTGTAGGGCTTGAGTTCTCATTTACACAAAGGGCCCTTTTAGCCGTGTAAAATGGCCATAAAGTAGGTGTAAAAATGATCGATGCCATCTTTACAGCCCCTTTACGCTGCGAAAACAGCATAAAGTGGCCAGGGTGCAAATGAGAATCACACCTGGATTTTGAGAGCAAATTACATAGGGCCCCTCACAATTTCTGCGTGTCAGAGTGGTCTACTCCTGCCCCATCTTGTGCAATTCACCGAGAGAAAACATTTCCAGGAATAATAATTTCTAAAAAGTCCTTTTCTTCAACACCCCTGTCCTCTCTATGCCTGCAAATCCTACTGTGCCTCCTAGCGCAGTCCATACACGTTTCCCCAACACTGAGAAAGGCTGGGAGCTGTCTGAATGTGCTGTGCTAGGTGCTAATCCTATAATTAATACTTTCTGAAATTCCTAATTAGAGTAAAATGCATTGTAAAACTATATCCGGGAGAAAAATGTTTTCACATGCTACTGTGTCTGTTTCCTGGTCTCTCCCCCCCGTTTTCATTTTATGCTCTTGAGCTATATAAAGAGGAAATATGGAAGTTATTCTTTGCTAGATCAAAATGCTCCATATTTATTCATAAAGCATTAGAATACCCATAGAACATACAACAAGTATTGTTTTCTTCTAGAGTGAAGGGTTACACTGTAATGCACCAGAGAGTGAACCAAATTTGGCAGTGGTGGCTCAAAGCAGGGAGTGCGCTGTGATTAAAATGTTGTTATTAAAGTGGCTTCCTAAGCAGAGCAGGCTCTCTTCCCTTCCCCGTCACTTGTATCCCTCCCCACCAATCCCCCAGTTGGCATCTCAAAATCCTCCAGGGCTGCTCCAGAAATATCCCAGGCAAGTACCCAGGCCATTTAGGAAGGGGCTCTGCCAGCAGAGCCTTCCTCTGGCTTCATCAGCCATTGGGATGCAGAGACTGATGGCAAGGGCAGGAGGAAGCCCCCAAACCTATGTATCTGTCTCATATGGGACCTGGTCCACCAGTGCTGATTGCAGAATGCTCCACCGAAGTCAGAGGAGATGGGCTGCTTCCTCCACTGCCACACCAGGTCCCACCTCACTGGGCCACTATGTGCTGGCTCTGAGTATGCTTGAGAGTTCACTGTGGGACTTAGTATGGGTGCTGATGTGTGGTCAACCAGCAGGAGTGCTTGCAAATGTCCCCTTACTGCCACACTTGCTAGTGTCACTTGGTTTTTGGTACAAAAAAATGACTGTTTGGGAGCTGGTCTTGAAACTTTCATTTTCAAAAGATCCCAACTTCACATCTTGCAGAGAGCACCTTGGTGACTGATGGTATGTCTGTGCTAGAAGTTTCTGCGACAGAAACATGAGCACTTTCCTCTAGGTGGACCTCAGGAGAGTGACCCACACTGTGGTTCTCCGACGCTGGTGGCGGTGTGCTGGTCTAGCCTGGGGTGATGTGTGCTCACTGCGTGACCGCTGCGTGGAAGGCACTCTTTGGATAGGATTAGAGCTGCTTATACAACAAGCTTTTTGCCAGCCCAGCTTTTTGACTCACTGGTGGCTTTTTTTTTTGTTGTTGTTGTTTGTTTTTTTTTTTTAGCAGAAACAGAAAGTTTTTGCTTGTTTAAAGCCTTGTAGAAGTTCTGCTTGCTTCCTCCTTGCTGATAATGATAGTGGTGCGGTTCTTCTGGCTTCTTTCAACTCCACCTCAGAGATACCCTGGCTCTGGCAGGGACCAGGAAATCCCAAACAATGACAGTGTGTGAGTGCCAGCTGCATTGATCCGGTGTCGATACTGGGCAGCAGTGCCCAATGCTGCTGACCAGAGCTGCTCCTGTCAATGGAGAGCACATGCTGGGCTGGTGAAGAGGCAAGCCAGCATGCTCGTCCTGGTATAAGGCTAATAATGTGTAAAGCACTTTCAGAGTCATGCATTCAGGGTGAAAGAGCACTGAACATGGATTGTTATTCTATGCTGCTTTAAAAGAAATTGTTATTCTCTTGCCCTCATTATTTACAATTGACATCTTTGGTAGACTGGCAGTCTCTTCTTGCTTCCTTCCCTCTATCCCTTTTTAAAAACATGGATTGTTGCAGGGATGTTATCTTTCAGGGCTGTTGGCCCAAATCCACAGCTGGTGTGTAAGGCTGATTGTCTTCAGAGGAGTTACACCAAAAATGCATTTGGCCTGTTGCGCAGAGAATATAATTGGTAGAACTGGCCTGATGCTGGGTTTGGAAGCATGCAATTACAGCGGGGCATTCAATGTGACTAGTGATTTGGGGACCTCCATCCTAAGAGCTCAGCTCAAGGTTCCTTAAATTGATCTTTTCTCACAAAGCGCTGAGCACTCATTTGTAAAGTATCTGGGTTCTGAGGTATTGCCCACCCCATCACCATCAGCAAACCCACTGAAACTGGTGTTTATTCACAATTGGGTTGGGTAACTGCCATTACCAGTCACTCTGAAACATCTTTTACATGGTAGACATCAACATAGTCGCTTCTGCTGCTGATCTCAGCCTGCATTTGAAGAGGTCTTTACCTCTTTTCTTCCTTTTCCGTACAGTAAATTCCCATTGGTGCATCCAAAACACAATATATTCCCTAAGCATTATCAGCATAATTATAATAAAGCAGTTTGGACGAGATCTTCATCTGGTAGAAAGTGGTATATCTTCTCTGAAGGCAAGAATGAATACCTACCAGTGATGGAAATAGACCCCGTGTCTAAACAGCTGTAGCCCTTCAGATGAGTTGCCAATGACTTTTTAAGCTCTCATATTGTTTACGGCTACTGAAGATGCTCTTTGGTATTACTATAGTTGCATCTTCAGAATGTTAGGTGACCTCTATATAGTTTCACTAGGGACTTTTTGCAAGAGTTGACATACAAAATGATTGAAAAATGTATTCATTAAACATGTGAATGTTTTTCCTTGTCAAAAACCTTAAAAACATTGATCCATGTGTGGCATCTATGGTGGCAGAATGCTGACATTTTCCATTCCCTGGCTACAGGCCCTGCCAACACAAACCCTATACTTTCTGTTGCTGGCACTCAGTGGTAGTTAAAGGGTAGAACCGAGCACCCACATAAAAGACCTGGTATCTGTGTTTCCACATAACAAAGCATGCCAACAGACACACCAGAGCTGCAAGCAGGTTGAGCACCATCTGCAGAATCAGGTAGAGGCTGAGCATGCTGGTGACACTGCTGCAGTCAGCGGCATCCTGGTAGACGAAGGTCCTGCTGAGGGGGTCTGCGGTGTCCAGTTTGCACTGGCAGGACTCAAGGACAGTATCACAAGTAAATTTTGTCATCTGTAGATAATGGTGGGCCGCAAAAGCCACTGCCACGACACAGAGAACCAGAGCCAGGGCACTCAGCAGAAAATACATCAGCTGAAAGAAAGCAAACATTAAAATAAAACAAAATGAACTCACTCATTTTCCAGCTAGACAGAGAACGAGGAACACAGAAGGAATACATGAACATGTATCTCACAGGAAGTGCATGCATTCAAAGTACTGTCTGGATACCATGGACTTCTAATGTTGCAAAGCAGATACGGCTCCCTGCTGATACAAAGTTCAGGAAGTCATCTCAAGAGCTAACAGTTTTGTCTTGCATGTTGTTTATGAGCATTGCCCTACAGTTTTGAGACTCAGTAAAAGCATCAAAATGTATTCCAACTCTATAGAGAGGGAGAGAGCATCTTCCCCTACTGTCCCTGCATTGGCTAGACTTAGAATCATCAGCTAAGTTAGTGCAGTTGTCCTGAAGCAGCTCAGTTTCTAAGGAAAGTGAGGCTTGGGCTGACATATTAACCCAGGCTGTGCTGACAGCTAGGTGGTTTCGAGAATTTGCTCATGTGTCACTCTATCTTTTTCATGCTTTGCATGCCCAAACAAACCTGATTTACACTTGCAAATTGGGCAGTGATGTGTCAGATCTGCTACTTACAGCCTTGCAAAGGCAGCCAGCCTTTCTGCTGCCTGACCCCAACACGTCTCCACAAGGAAGTGCATGTCATGCTGAACCCTCTCAGAAGACTTCCACATCAACGTGAAAGAGAAGCCTTTCAAAGGTGTCAAAATGCAGTGAGAACCTGTGCCAGTGCTGCCCCTGGTATGGCATGAGAAGGACAAGGGCCTGTTGGTCACCCTCCTTCTCCTTACACCTGTGGCACCTTTGATGTAGGAGTAGCCTTCATCACGGGCATCCAGGCAGAGCCCAGCCCCATGAGCCATCTGGAGCTGTTGCTGATCAGTGCTAACACCTGAGGCCTTTGGGTACCCAAGCATATGGATTTTCCTCCCTGCTAATGGTAGGAGCTGGCAATTGCTGTGCTGTTCACATGAAATATGTGTGAATTGTACATTAAAATCATGTGCTGTGTTTAGCCAAAATACTATTTTGGTTCTGTTCAGCACTGTAAAAACATTTATTTTTCTTGGCATCTTATCTGTCAGACACATGGTGTGGTTGAGAATATGTTATTTTAAACAGCAGCTTCTCTTCCTATCTCTTAACCTCAATACCACAAGCAAACTATCAATATAAAGTATTTTTTTTATGACCTTGAAACTCCAAGTATGTATGCCTTGATAAAATTCACACTTCTGGTGTATTTGTCTTAAATCTGCGGTGTGAATCAATCTTCCTATTTGGCTGTCAGCTTGAAAAAAAAAGTAGTTACTCTTCATGCTGGTCTTTAAGCTCTGTGTGCATTTTTTCCCCCAAAGAACTGAATTCTTACAGCAAGATTTTCATTTCTACTATTAATGACTTCCCTTGCAGCCTTAAACCAAGGGCAGCTTCAAAATGAGAGTGGCTCTTCTTCAATGCAAATCCTTTAGCCCCTCAGCTTTCAACATAAGGGTGTACAGGAAAGGTGAAGCTGGAAAATGGGGACACTTCTGCATATGAAGCACACAGAAAGGGGAGCACTGCTGGCTAGCAGAGCCCTGCTAAGGAAGACTTTGTGGGCTTACAGCACTGCTTTAAAAAGTGGAGGAAATGGAAAATGAACGAACATTAATGAACGTTTCCCTTCTCTGAGGGATGAGAGTTGTTCTGTGATGCAGCTGTCACCCCAGGGGATAGGCTGTATGTCCCTGGATTCAGGCCAGTGGGGGACAGAATCAGGCCTCCCTAATAAATGAGATGTTAAGCCGAGACCATGTGCTTCTCCCCTGGCAGGTATTTCATTTAGCTGCCAACTTCTAAGATGAGCACAAACTGGCTTGAAATCCAAAACCATAAGTATCCTCCAGGTACTGTGAGCCTGTTTTGTGTCTAAAGGGAAGGCAAATCTCAGAGAGACTTCAATATGCATAGAATACACAGGCAGCTCTTATGGCAGGTCTCAGAGGTGAACACAGATGCGTGGAGACGTAGGGCAATTTCCAAACAGTGTATTATTCTCGCAAGATGTTTGCAGAGGAATCTCTTAGCAAGCCACCGAAAATGAACACATTTCCAAATATCAAAGGTGAGGCAAATGCAAATACTGCCTGTTAGAGAGCACCAGACAGCAAGTGCTGGATCCCATCAGCAGATTAATCACATGCCAGAGCTGGAGGCAGCCTCAACACTGTGAACACAACTACGCAGTGAGCTCTGCTCAGGAACCAGAACTTGCCACTGGAAAAACGTTTTTTGTGGCCTCATAGAGATAGACCCGGTGATTGCTGTTTAAGTAGAAGGAAAAAAAGGAAGCGGGAAGAAGCAGCATGCAGTGAGGTCAGAGCATAGCAGCTCATTGTTCCTTGGGTTCCTCATACAAAGGAGAAATATTTCAGCCGTATTTACTGGTGATAGTTTTGCTCCAATCTGAAAAAAAAATTAAGTATCTAAGATGGATTGAACTGATCGTTGAAAAGATTTTCATGCTTATCAGAGATGAAACCAGCAGGTTTTGCAGACATGGATCTGGGGAATTCCTCTGAAGGCTGTGGAGTCTTACGCTCAAAGCACCTTGAGCAGGGTGACCCAGGGATGCACTAAAATCACCCAGGGCTGCATGTGTGTGATCGCAAAATCACAGAAACGCAAGGGTTGGAAGGAACCTCTGGAGATCATCTAGTCCAATCCTCTCTCCTAAAGCAGGCTCCATACAGCAGGTTACACAGGAAATTGGCCAGGCTGGTTCTGATTGTCTCCAGAGAAGGAGACTCCACAGCCTCTCTGAGCAGCCTGTTCCAGTGCTCCATCACTCTCACAGTAAAGAAGCTTTTCCTCACGTTCAGATGGAACTTCTTACATTCCAGTTTGTGCCCATTGCCCCTTGTCCTGTGGGCTCGGCACCATTGAAAAGAGCCTGGCCCCATCCACTTGACTCTCACCATTTAGATATTTATAAGTATTGATGAGATATTTCCCTCAGCTTTCTCTTCTCCAGGCTGAACGGTACTGGCCTTTCTTCATAAGGGAGGTGCTCCAGGCCCCTCATCATCTTTGTGTCCTTCCACTGGACTCTCTCCAGAGGTTCCCTGTCTTTCTTGAACTGGGGAGCCCAGAGCCCAGACCTGGACACAGTACTTCTCTGCCTCACCAGGGCAAAGGAGAGGAGGGGGATAACCTCCCACGGCCTACTGGCCATGCTCTTTTAATGCACCCCAGGATACCATTGGCCTCCTTGGCCACAAGGGCACACTGCTGGCTCACGGCCAACCTATTGTCCATCAGGTCACCCAGGTCCTTCTCAGAGCCCCTCAGAGCAAGTTAGCCCCTAACCTGTACTGATGCGTGCAGTTATCACTCCCCAGGTGTGGGATTGTCCACTTTCCCATGTCGAATCTCATCAGGTTCCTCTCCGCCCAACTCTCCAGACTGTCTAGGTCTCACTGGATAGCAGCACAGCCTTCTGGTGTGTCAGCTGTTCCTCCCAGATTCATACTGTTAGCAAACTTGCTGAGGGTGCTCTCTATCCTGTCGTCCAGGTTGTAGTTGAAGACATTGAACAAGATTGGACCCAGTACCAACTCAAATGATCCTTCTCCCCACATGAGCCTTGGGCTACATGTGGCATCCTGGAATGCTTCCTGCCCAAGATTTTCTTGCAGAAGGATGCTCAACAGACGTGCAGAGCCCCAGAGGCACCAGCTAACAGTGTTACTAAAGGGCCTGGGCTGCCCTAACAAGATGGCCCACGCTCCTCACTGGATGTGTCAGTGGTGTTGTCAAGGGTCTCAGAGACTTCTGAGGTGCCCCGACCAACACACTGTCCCTCCACCAGAGATGTATGTCTCCTTCCTGCGTGAGTGCCAAGTTCAGTGTAATGCTGCTGGACAAACAACACGAAGCCTGGTCTGGCAGCTCTCTGGGCAGTCATCATGCTTGCTGATGGTGTGAAGTTGAGGGAATAAGTGCATGAAGGCTATCAAAGCAAGGAAACTGTTCTTCTTCTTCTCCCTTTCTTTCTGTAAGTACAAGAGAAGCTTTAGAGAGGCACAAAAGACACTCCAGGGCCTAATTTCTCAGGGAGGATGAATGCCAGGTTCCTCGTGTTTGATTTCCTTCTACCTTTCTTGGTTAATAATCACTGTTATTTTGTACTGTTTGTGTTGGTATTTTTTCCTGGTTCTTATGTGTCTGCAAAATATTAAGAGCCCTTAAAATTGCAATAATAAGGAAAAATAGCCCAAGTAAATGGTGTTAGAAACTTCCCATCTGGAACAAGCATTCTAAGCGTTTCTTTTCTTAGTCAGTTACTGGCATCAACAAAGCATGGTTTTGGAAACGGAAGCGGGATGGACATGGTACTCAGCTCTTGTACCTCTCCTGTGATGCTCAGATGGGAATTTTCTTCATGGGACAATGCTTGTTCCCGCAGCTTGCTAATGCTTTCCCATGTTTGTCACTGCCTGACCCTGCACAAGGTGCTGTACTCTGAGGCAAGGACCTCTCTCCAGCCAGGAAGATGAGCAGGCAGAGATTTCCAGCTATGCTTTTTAATGCATCTGTGCTCATTCTGTTTCTTATTTGATGGTTAGGAGCAAAACGGCAGGAAAGATGCTGAGATGCTTCTGAGACCACAGTAAAAATTGAAATTTAATATAATTGGACCTGTTCTACCCCACGCTTATTCTTACCTGGCACACTCTGAATGCCTCTATTTAATCAGTAATGCCCATCTTTCAGTGGACAATTCTCAAAATATTTCAGCTTTGTTGATCTGAATCTCCTTGATATTCTTAAAATATGGCAAGTTATAAAAAGGTATCTTGCTGTGTTTTCAAATATTTGTTACAGAGTTTCCCCTTTATAGACTGCAGTTTCTTCCTTATCTGCCTGGAAAATACCAGAAAACCATTCTTGCATTTCAGGTGTATTTTCACTTCTTTTAATGTGGTCTTAAAAATATCCCCGGAACCAACTTTTCTGGTTATATTTAATAACATGGGAGGAAAAAGAAATAACAGAAACTCAAGGTACCTTTACTGTGAACTGCACGCACGTCTTCTCATCGGGTTGGTATGAAATGCAAAGCATAACAAATCCCACTAAGGACACCACACAGACCTGTGAGGGAAAAGATTTAGAATGTGTCCAAATTATAAAAAGCAATAATAATAATAGTGATAATAATAGCATTTTTCAAGTCCAAAGATCTTTCTGTGTTAGCAGGACTGTAACTCAAGGAGCAGTATGTAAGTCAAATGGTATGTGAAGGGGCTACAGCTGTATGTGCAAGAGCCTCATTCATGTGGATTATGAGGAGGGAAGAGCTTTAACCTCCACTTCATGAACTCCAAGGCACAAAAAGCTTACCCAGAGAGGCTTTGTGAATCAGACCTACTAAGTCACAGCTTGGCAACATCCTCCAGGATGTCTTTTGAGCTTTTGTCCATGTAACTCGCTATCAAAAAGAAGCAGAAGACTTATGAGTTAGGCTTGTAAGTCCAAAGAGCACCATCCTATGTACCACTGGATGCCAACAGGGTTTTTATGTCACCAATGTGAGCTGCATGGTTATAAATCAGTAGGCATTTCTGCCTCTGGATGAGAAGCAGCCCAGATTATAGCAGGTGCTTTCAACCTTTCCTCCAGTGGACACCCTACCAAAGAGGACATCTCCCTGCAGTCTGAGGCTGTGTTTTAGCCCTGTGGCAGTAACAGATGATGGTTAACAGCAATAGAAAAGTATTTGTGCACTTTAGTATTCATTTAGCTGCCTTTATTATTAATTCTGAAGATTTAGATTTATTGGAAGAGTCAGATATTCACTGGTAGGCATTTTCCAGCCCCATAAAGAGGGATGCTCTTGCTCTGAGGAATGCATAAAATAGTCTGATAAATGCAGTTTCCTTTTTTAAGCAGTGCTTTTCAGGCCCCTGTTGTGTTAAGCACTCCAGTCAAGAGTCTTCTACTTCTGCAGTTATGGAGGATCTGTAAGCAAACCTCACAGGAGGTCACAAGACCTGTAGACCCAAATGTCACACTTGCTTGCCTTGTCCCCCATGTCCCTTGTTTGGATGGACGGCATGCAGCAACGCCATGGCTCACCACTGCTTAAAAACACTGTTGGGGCATCACTGAACCAGGCAGTCCCACGTGGACCATATTTCCTCCTTGGCCAAGTGTTGAGGAACCCAACTGGAGGCCTTGTGAATTTCACTGGGCTTTCACTTGCTGCGGGCCTTGGTTCATTTCCCAGTTGGCTGACTCATTTTCATAAATAGACTTCCTTTAACTTTTACCTTATAAAATCAAGGTAGAAATCAGCCTGCCTGGAATATGTGAATGAGTGTTTAACATTGATTTATGACATTTCTGCTCTGTCCTTTGGCATCTGGCAGCAGTATAAATCTGACCACTTACTCCTTTAAACTCCTGATGAGTTTCTGACAGAGTTTTGCTGGGTCCTAGGCAGGCCCTTGCCTTTTGGAAAGCAGAAATATGCAGGGCATGCAGATGGCGAGTTCAGCTGTGCTAGCTGTGCTATTCTGTGAGAGAAACTCAGGTGATGGTGAACTGATTCACTGATTCCCGTGCCTGGGCACCCATGGTATTTTAGGATGTGCGCCAGAACCACCGCACTGCAACAGGACCATATCTTTGTGGCAGCTCCCATGACCAGACACAAGGAGCAGCATGGACATCAGTGCTAGAGCTGGTCCCACGTGCCACCACAGGGCTGCTGGGGCTGGATCAGGGCATCCTGGCTGCACCCACAGTGGGAGAGGATGTTGTAGGCTGTAGGTGTTGTTGTAGGCTGGAGCTACATGTGGTTGAAATGGTGCACAACGGGGCTGCCTTGGAAAAGCAGGTGAGCCGATGGCACGTGCACTTGTTATCATGCCTGAAGGTAGGATCTCAGGTGCCGTCAGCCTTAGTGAGGACCTCATTGGAGATCAGCCAGCTAAAGCTTGTCCTAACATATGACCAGGAGCAAGCCTTGTCCTCTTTACTAGTAGCAACTTGATTATAAATGATAACTATTACATTCCCAATGACTGGAGTAAGAACCTTTTTTTTTCTCCATTTTACTGTGAGGGTTTTGAAGAGTTGCCATTAATTTAAGGGTTTCTCTTTCCCCCGAGTAATGCCATTTGCCTTCTTCAGGCAAAACCAGACCTGAGTGCCTTTGATCAGGGACAGGACCATGAGCTTGGGGTCCTACATAGCCCTTTCTTTTACAATCTGATGAATAAAATTCCAGGTTTCTTTATATCCGCATTGTTGATGTAGGGTGCTAGCCAGTAGCCCTGTAAAGGAAGAGTGCCTTTGAATACACAGGTAGTCACGTCTCTCAAGAAGTGGTGTGATTAATAACACTTTCTCCCATAAAGTTTTATTTCTTGTCATTTCAGTAAGACATGAATAGGAAGTATTGCCTGAGAACATTTCCAAAGAAAGCGTCAGTATTATTTACTCCTCTTCATGTCATGTGTATTTATATCCCGGTCCTATGACTTACACATGGCCTCCAATTTATTTGTTTTCTTCTTTTTATTGTTGACAGCAATAGCTGACAGGGTTGTCAGGGGAAAAAAACAACCTTTCTTGTCAAAGGTCCTTCAGTGCTGGTATTTTTCCCCCCTATAGTGCTTCTGTGTGACACAAACATGTTTTATTTCTCAGGATTAATCACCTATGTCCTTGGTCCCTTGCACTGAATATTAATCTTTTAATTCAATTAGCATCCCCATAAAACTTAAATCTTAAGGAGATCACATCTCTAGTACTGTCCAAACGATAAACTCCCCACTTGCAGCAGCGGCGGCAAAGGAAGGAACTTGCAGCGAGCCCTAGAAAACGCGTACCTACACGTGCTTAACCTTACATGCCCAGACTCATGTGAAACCCAAGGGGCTGCTCCCCTCAAAGCCAGGCCTAAATTTTTTGGTATCTGCTGCTTAAAGGATCTCATTATGAGCAATAAATCACATCTGCTTTGCTGGTGGGCATTTACACTGGTATGAACCCAGGGCCAGGCTGGCCATCGGGTGACTCTAGCAACATCACGGGACCGTGTCCCCGCTGTGTTCCCAGCAGGAACATGGCCCAGGATCAGGCACTCACGGCAGCGTTTCCTCCCACTAGCCCGGATTTATTTTTTCCCCTACCAAATTAGGGGCCTTGTACGACTCCTGCAAAAACCCCACAGGCTTTCAGCACTGCAGGATCAGGCCTCCCTCTTCAGAGAGCTCCCATACAAAAGGCTGTCGCTGAAAGGGATTTCCATTCCTGCCTGCGCTTTCTGAAGTTCCTCTGGGATTTAAATAATATACTGAGATACTTGGAGAGGTGCTTTTATAGAGGGGTATTTATAGAAGATTACACTGGGTCGGGATTCCAGCAAGGCTTGGCCGGGATAATACAGAAGGCTTAAGTATTTCTTTTATAACAATGTGCTTACATTTTTTTTCAGACCAGAGGTGTGCATTTTTGTGAGTGATGGCAAAAAGCAATGTTGCTGAGGATTACAGCCCTCACATGTTTTACATTTCTGTTCTCCAAAGGTAAATTCACTCACTGGAGCAAACCAAAGTGAGGGTCATTTATACAGAAAACAGCTTTATGCTTCTATTTTATACATTAATAATAGATCTGTTTTGAATTACGCCTGTGAAGTGCAATAGAATAACCATAAAAATCCTTCAGTAAATATTTGGCAGGACCCACTAAGTGACTAAGACCGTTGCCTTGCAGCAGGCACGTTACGGCTGCGGTCGATGCTGCCTGGGAAGGTGCAGGAGGTAATCCTGCATCCCTTCACTCCAATAGCCCTCACAATATCCCAGTGTGAAGCAGACGCTTCCTCTGCCTTATTGACTAAGCACACAACATAAAATGCAATTGAACTCGCTTTAGCACTTGCTTGCCATCAATCGATGCACATTTGTTATACAAATAAGATAGATTCTGTAAGAGCTACAGAACAGCAGTTAATTAGATCAGCTCTTGTAGCTGTTATCTGGAAAACTAGAAATATGCATTTCTATGCTGAGTAAATCTCAGCTCGAGTTTATTTCAAGATCCTATTCCAAAGATTTCCAGACAAACACTCCCTTTGCTGAATAGGTAGTGACATGAAAGGTTATCCAAGGAAAGTACTTAAATATAGAAGAGTACTGTCCAGAAAAAGACCTGAATGTGATACAGATGCATTCACAAAGAGTATGGATTTAATTATGGTTAGGGTATACCATGTGAAATCTCCCACAGTCACAATCCGGAGAAAATGGCTATACTATAATTGGTTGAAAAAAAATCAGTTTTTTGCTCTTGAAAAGCACCAGTTCTGTTCATTTTGATTGGGACATTCTTCCCAATAGACAGGAACATCCCAGGGCTAAAAACCATAATGAAAATAGGACTAAACATTTTCTGGGCTCCCCTGACCACAAAGACATCTAGAGCCTGCTGCCATGAGAACTTAATCAAGCGCCATCAGTTTTTAACAGAAAACAGGGCCTGATCCTGAAGGTATTTAGGAGCGAGTACTCCAGCTTATATGCCTGGGAGGATCCTTGCACCTACTGGAACCTAAGGGTAGAGTCCTTGGATTTTCTAGACTTTGGCAAACAAACTCTGTGCCTGCACACTGACTAGCACCAGCTCATCTTAAAAGCAGCACAGGTGAGAAAAACAGGCTCATCATCATCTGACAGGGACAAACATGGGTGGCAGTGCAGAGCAGCATGGGACAAGGCCAGCAGGCATTGCTACCCTACCCTCACCTCCCCGCACCTCTCTCACGTCTGATCACATAAGTACCATCACAAGGTGTATGGGGGGTGCAAGAGCACCTCACGGCCGTGATGGAGATGGGTGTGTAATGAACAAAACTGAGGGAAATACAGACACGCATGGCATCGATTTCCACTGTGGTTTGCATTCAGTATCTTTGCACACTGACATATTAATGTGGTTTGCTTTATTTTGACAAATTTCAAAACCACAGATTGCTCTAATCTGCTTCTATCTCTCCATTATATATCTGTGAAACTGCTTTTTCTCATTGTTGCTACAATTTTAGCCCAAGTGTTGCTATACACTAGGTAGCTTTCTACAGCAAAGGGCCTCTGACCCAGAGCATCTTGGAAACCTAGGCACATGTGGCTGGTAAAGCAGGAATGTCAGAAGCATCCACCAATAATTTAAGGGAGGATGGAGGCAAAAGCCTGGTGCAAAGAAGCTCCTTGGACCTATGCCACAGCACCAGACAAATGTTGCAAGCACTCACACAGGCAGGCTGTAACCCATCTGCTCTTTGCATTGGGGCTGGTGAGCAAGAACCTCCTACAATAGCATTCAGAAGTCAAAATGCACATACAGAGGAGGACAACACCTCTCAAATACAAATAGTGTAACACCACTCGGCACCATTGAGACGCAAAGCACCCTAGGTGGATTTTTCCTTGTTAGCAGGAATGTGAACTCTCCAACTTCAGGGGAAAAGCTGTTATTAACAGAACTGGGAGGAAATTTCCATTATGGACAAGTTGTTTGATAGTTACTCCCTTCAAGTCACTATGGGCCTTTCTGTTTGTAGGGTGAAGGGTAAACAAATTATGTCTTTTAGCTGTCTCTGAAGTTTCTGGCTCACCTTCTTTGGAGATACTTGTCCTTGATGGATCACCAGCCTTATCAGATACAGCAAGGCTTAGCTCCTGTCCTTGCATTCAGAAAGCCACGCTACCCAATGAACTTAACAATCCCACTAGACCCAGACTTTGATGCGAAAAAGAAAATATTCCTATTGGCTTTGCCATTATGAAACAGGATTTTCTCCAACATCGGACATCCATACAGAGTGTTACAGACAGTGACACTGATGCTTATTTGCTTTATGAGGTGTGAGGAAACTACAGTGAGAGCAGATACTACCAGAAGCTTTAACTGCTCACTTTTATTAGCTTTGGGTCAGCCTGGATCCCCCTGCCATGTGCAAAGGAAGTCAGTCTGCCGCACAGAAGTACTGCTCCTGAGTGGCGTTTCCTCTTATAGATTTCTCCTCAGATTTAAGGACAGTCTAGTTGCATGTAGATTACTTCCAGAAATAATAACTCTAATGAGAATGATGAATACACATATTGTGGTTGCAAGCAAAGGTCATCATCAGCTAGGAAATATTTCTCTCAATCTCTGTAAAAACTCATGACACCTGACCATCCCTGCCCCACTACAGATTAAAATAATGGTTTCCTCACTACAGGTCCCTTCCAACCCTGCAAGAATACAACATGGCAGACACATGACTTTCTTTTAAATCCTTGAAAGTAATCAAAACCCTGCAAGAATTTGCACAGTCAAACAAAGCAGCAGAGACAAGAGTTGCTTGTCCCAGGGTGAGACTTAGTTTTCCATGGCAAAGCAGCACTCAGACTTCCATCACTAACAAAGCCAGGAGCTGCAGCAGCAGTCTGGTATCACTCTTAAGTCAGAAATACCCTGCTGGGCAATCCAGTGCCTGAGGGAACCGAATAGAAAAAAATTAGAAGTTCCAGAGCCAGCAATGATTTGCAATGTGAGGAGCATAGCATGGCTGAAAGTGCTGTGACAATAAGACCTGCTGTTTGGAATGTGACCGCGATTGTGAAGCTATAGAAAGCCATTATCTGTGTAAAGTCAAAAGGTTACCTAGGCCAAGGAAAGTTGCTTGGACATCCCCACATGGGCTCTTTGAATGGACGCAACCGGAAGAGGAGGTCTGATGCCCTCCCTCCTTCCCCTCGAGGCTGCAGGAGGACCAGGGGCTGAAGCACAGTGGTGTCCTATGTGGGCTCAGCACCTGTCCACAGACCTACCCTGGGACCACATGGGCCTGGGGTGCATGGTCCCCTGACATGGGGACCCTGAGACATTCCTTCCCGTCAACTATTTCTAGTCTTTGCCTCGTCCAAATAAATACAAGCTTGATTTTCATTTAATCAGACATCAGCGCATAGTTAGTCTCAGAAACTGATGAGATTTAAGGTCAGAGGGCTCTGAAGAGAACAGCTCTGGTGCATTACAATTATATGGCTATAAACAAGCACTGGAAACCTCACCAGAGCCTATTTCCTGCAGTGTAACTCATTGCATCCCATCTGGAGTTTCAGGCAGTTTGGAGAAGGCTCAATTAAACACCTTAACTTGGAGGCAGTCCTCCCTCCAACCTTTTGATGTTTGCCCATGGCCAATTGAAGCTAGCTTGTGTAAAAAAGTTGCCTGCATGGCTATCTTTTCCATTTGCTGCTTTGATGGCACCAGTTTTTAAGCATCCTCTTTTATTAAAAATTGAAATCGGTTTCTTTCATAACAAGCAAACGTTAAAAACCCAGCAAGGCTATACAGAAGGCAAAGCCTGACTGAAAGCCACCTCCACAATTGCTGCAGGAAGAGGTGTCAAAAGCAGTAACAGAGAAAAGTCAGCACGGGGCCAGGGCTAACAAGAAAGTGTCTCTTTCCTTTCAGACTTTGAAAGAGAGCACATTTCAGAGGTTTTTAAATAGTCAGCCATCCCCATATCAACATAGACGAGGATCGGTTGCTGCCTGCTCTGGCTGGGGATGTTTCCCAATTATTGACTCCCCCCAAGAAGACAAGATGGCTGCTGATGTGTGAGATGGCAGCCTGGTGTTGGGCAGGGCCGCCACTGCACAGCCAGAGGGTTACCAGTATGGATTTCCCATGTTACGTCACATGAAATGCCCTTGGAGGAAACATCTACAGATTCTCGCATGCCTGGGGCAACGCCAGGGAGAAGGTGGCCCTTGAGATGCTTCACGGCACTGAGCTGGGCAACAATTTACATGGTAGGAGCAGCTGCAGGTGCAGCAAACCCAGCCTAGGCCACGAGCAGGTAGCCATCAGGGCACACTGAACATCAGCTTCTCAGTGATGTCACTTTATATCACAACACTGTCCTCTGTTTTTCCACAGATGCCTATATGCAAGACTCCATCCTTTTAGCACGTCTCACAATAGTGTTCTCAAAGCTTTTCCTGAACAATTATAAACCCCGTCAGTGCTGAACTAGGATGAAAATCTCAACCGCTGTCCTCTTATGATGTCCTTTTCTGCTGTTTCAAAATCCACCTTCAACTTTTGGGGCTCTGCTGGGAACTGAAGGTGCTGGAGTGAAGTGCAGAAAGCTGCACAAGACATGAAGGCTGCTGGGTGCAGAGAGCTTGTAACATCACCCACCCTCCCTCCAGGCCCCACCATGACACTAACCCTGGAAACAAGAAGAGCAGAGGCTGTTGCAGGCAGCACTATTGATTTTGGCATCCAGGCTCCCCAGCTCATGTGCACGTGTTGAGCCGGTGGCAGGCCCTGCCACCTGAGTCACTCACACGCAGGAGTACGTCAATTAAACAAACATCTCGGTTATCAGCACTGATAGGACACACAGCCGTGGGAGATGGTCCCACGTGGCACTATGCATCAGAAGATCTCTGAGGCAGGAAAACCAGCCAAAGTCCTCCGCTGGCCCTGTCACGCAGCCTCACTCTACCAGGTCCGAGAAGTCTCAGTGGATTTTAAATAACCTCCTGACAGAAATAATAAACACTTTAGATAATCTTTTCTGACGCGCATTTCCGTAACTTCCTCAACTGCCTGAGTCTGCAAAATGGGGCTGAAAGGGAGTGTGCCTGCAAGATTTCTGGTACCCTCTGCTTTTGATCACAGTGGAAATAATCTGAGAGCAGGTTTTCAAGGAGAAACGCACCGTTTCTTCTGCTGGATGTCAAAAGGCCACAAGCTAATGAAAAAGAATGAAAAGGGCACCATTAATATATACTGCTTCTGCAACACTTTTCATCCAAGGATCTCAAAGAAGGGTGACAGGTGGCCATTATTAACCCCACTTTTCAGGGGAAATAACAAAGCCTTGGCAAGGTTAAGTAACTTGTTCAGAACTACATGCCAAGTCAGTGGCAAGACACAGAAGAAATGGAAAAAACCCTGCAGTCCTGGCTGCATTTGTGAAGTTTGCCTCCAGAACAGAAAAAAAAGGAGCGTATTGGCAGTATGGTCCAGGCTGTGATTTTGGGTGCTCAGGACAGATGTCGTGAAGCTGTAGACTGTGGTGTTTTGGTGCAGATCTGTTCATCTCTGCTGCAAATGATTCCATGCTGGTGAAGTGAATGCCACCCTCACCATTTTAATTGCACTTGTTTGCAAGTCCCTAGCAGCATAGCAGAGACATTAAAGCAGAAGTGGTAAATCATACAGGCTCCGTGGTTTCTGTCGATAAACCTTTCCTTTGGTTTCTGAGTAATGGCCCATGGATTTCAGATGAAATGCACAAGAAACTGGTAGGTTTTGACTGGGTTTCACAGTGATCTGCTTCTGATGTAACGCAAGCTCTCTGCATTGTTTCCTCCTGCAGCAGTCACTCCACCCAAAGGCTGGAGCATCAGGGGGATACAGTGCCCTGGGCCCGCTTGCTTGCCATTGGCACAGTACATGTTCACCACCAAAAGGATGGTGGGCCTGCCTGTGCCATGGTCTGCGCTATTGAGGCACTCAGGTTTTGAGTTGGTCTGATCCAGACTACCCTGCACGGTTTGGTTTGCCTCGGGAGGGTTCATTCGAGTAGCTTCTCTAAAACAGTTCCTTTTCATTCATGCTGAGACACTGCAGCACTTGGTTTTCAGCAGGGATCAGTGTTACCATTTTGACACTAATAGGGAAAAAAAAAAATCTTCCATCAATCAGGGACTATTTAACACATTAGCAATTTTCCTTCATTTTTCTGCCATCCTGCATTAACAGCTGTAGGGTCAGATCCAGCACTGGTGTAATTCCATTGGAGTAACACTAGGAATGAGTTTCACCCATTATCTCTAATGTTGCTAAAAAGGTCTCGATAATAGATTTTTTAAGTTCTTGATTCTGAATACTAATCAAGTCCTTTAAAAAGAGCACATGAGTGGGATGCTACTAAAACAAATATGCTCTGATATTTTACACCACATCTTTCTGTTCCGTTGCTCTTCTCTGTGCAAGTAGATGAGTTTTGGGAAGTCACTTTCTGTTGTGCAAGCAGCACATGTGTCATCTGCCCCCTACCCACCTGCACTCCCAGCAGCCCCAGAGGAGCCCATAGGACATCTGTCCCCATGCAGGAGGTCCCAGCTGAGGGCCTTCCTTTAACAGCCAGTACCCCCCCAGCTCTCCAGAGGCCAAACCTCATGAGCTCCCCACTGCAGTCCATCAGCAGCACCCCGAGAACCATGTACCCAGAAGCTTCAGGTCAGCAGCTTCTGGCCAGCTGCAGCCCATCAGTGTCTCAGTGAGCACCAAGCACACTCACAGGGACATCACAGTACAAGAACAAAGTAAATGCAGCACCACCTCTTACCTCCTGCATTTTGACCCTTTGAAATATGCTCAGTATTTTTTTCATTGTACATTGAACACAACCTGTTCTTCACGTGTGCTCTTGCTGACAGGCTCTGGGACAGCACCTCTCCTTCCTAGCATTGGGCTCCCTTTCACACTGCTGGCATCCACCCCTTGGGCAGAGTCAGACCCTCTTTGCCTTCTGCTGGGCATACTGGAAGACTTTCTGACCACATCTGCCCAGCACACAGTCCCTAATAACACTATGAGGACAAGCAGCACCAAAAGCAACAAGTTCCTTTTAGCTGAGGAGGAAGAAGTCCACTTCTGGACATGCCAATGGCACCACTGTAGGTGGGTACTGATAAAACTGCCTGGGGCTGCAGCTCAGCCTTCACAAAGTAGAGACACTGGTTGAGGCTCAGGTCTCCCTGAGGGTGTGAACCCTTATGGATGTCCCAGATTGACAAAGTTTTGACACTGGTAACATTCACTGGTCTAAGGACTTTTCTCATACCCTTGGCCATATGCTACCTCAGCCAAACTCAGTCTTTCCCCAGCTTTCATGGGCCAAATTTTGTCTAAACTCTTCACTGGCTCCTCTGTCACAAGAGAAATGAGAAGGATGTGATGAGCAAGTGGAGCTCCTGCTCTGCCTGGGAGCAAAGGCCTTGCTCCTTATCCCAGCAGCCGGGGCAGTCAGAGAATCCTCTGACCTGCAAGGAGCTACATTTATTTGAAGTGCCCTCAGCTCTGCTTACTGCACCAGGAAACCTTGCAAGTACCTAAACACAAAATTATTTGCTGGAAGTTCTTTCAATCTAACAACACCCAAAGTAGTGCTAACACACTGGTATACACTTTCCTGAAGCCTGATGCCTTCAGGAAAAAAACGTGTATCATGGAATGCACAGAGTAGAATCATGAATCATAGAGCAGAATCATGAATCAACTAGAATCATGGACTCATAGAGTATCCCAAGTTGGAGGGACCCACAAGGATCCCAAAGTCCAACTCCTGGCTCCACGCACAAACACCCGCTGCAGATCCCAGCCTGCCAGTGTCCTCGAGCACATGGCCAACTGGGGACACCCAGATCCAGACAGTCCCCCAGTGTCCCCATACATGCCTGGTGGGACCTGGCCTTGTCCCCGTCACCCCATGTATCACCCCTGCTCCCCATGGCCGTGTGTTGTCTCATCCCTGCTGAGGACCAGGGGGAGCAGCAGGGGGAAAAATCTCCATGCCACAGGGATGCTGGAAGGACTGCCATTTGTCCTCCTTCACTCCCATCAGCATGCCATGCTAAAAGGTGAGAGTTCTGCTCCCACAGCTCAACCCGGCTGTCACGGCTCAGTGGGGAAAGGGGGGACACTGTAATAATCAGCATTTATTTCAGCATCACCAGGCATGAGCCCTCTGCAAAGCAAAAGCTAATACATACATCTAGCGCACAGCCAGCTGGAGTTTTATTTAAAGTCTATTGGCAAATTGTAGGGGGAATACCAAAGGTCCTGTTATCCTTCAGCTTCTCTGGGAGAGCGCATTCAGACATTAAACCTCAGGAGCAGTTGTATTAGCGTAACTCGCCCGGCGTGGTGCATGCAGTTGGTTAGTCCGAAGTGCAGCAGCATGCAGCTTGTATTAATGCTGGCACAGGCGCCTTATGCACAAACAGGCTTTATGCTTACAATGATCCCAGCCCAATACGGAGTGTCTCTGACCGGCAGGGAGGAGCTGACGCCTGCCATGAGGAAGCCCAGCACCGTTACAGCGACGCCGAATGCCAGCTGCAACAAAGCACACAGCAGTGGGAAACGGCACCAACAACACGTGTGAGATTCCTCCTCCTGGCCAGCTTTGGGATCCCCCTTGCTCTTCTTCTTCTTCTTCTTCATCGCTGGCTCCTGCGTGTGGCTGGAGTCCGTGCCCTGCTCCCCACCGTGGGCCGCATTTTGCTGGGCTTTCTTCTCCTTCTTCCCCATGCTGCTCTTCACGTGCGTGTGTGTGTGCCAGGGCTCCTTGCCCCCCGAACCGCGCTCTGTGCTGCCCCAGTCCTCCCCGGTATTTGAACCGAGGAGGAGGCTGAACAAATATGGAAAACATTCGGAGAGGCCGTCAGGGCTTGGAAATGCCACATATAGCCTGGAGAAGAGGGGGATTCAAGGGGGGTAGCCAACTGCCAACACGCCGGCGCTGCAGGGGACGGTGAGCATGGGGTTGGGGGCACACATGCGTGGGATGGGAGCTGTGACATGGGAGTTGGGTCCTGGTCCTGTCCCTGCAGAGCTGGGAAGGCAGGGAGCTGCAGCAAGGGCAGCGCAGAACCTATTCATGTGTGCAGTGCTGGAGGGGGTGACAGCAGACGCAGGGGTCAGTGGGGAGCAGTCTTCCCCATGGGGATGCCAGGCACCCTCTGAAGGGAAGACTGTGGGGAGCACGAGGTGGCCGTGCTTAGCTCACGCCAGAGGAATTACTCCAAAGCTTAGGAGTAAGCAGGTGCTTAAATGCTTTGCTGGAGCAGGGCCCAGGGGTGTGCAGCCTGCTGCGTGGATCCAGCCGCTGCACGTGATGCAGCCTGGCCTGCACTGCCCATGCGGGGCCTCTGCCTGGCAGACACTGCGGAGACAACAACAGGGACATCAGGGCAGGGACAAACGGCTCCTGCTGCTGCCCCACCAAAAGCAGCAGGAGCAGTGCAGCAGGGCAGCCAGCACCGGCAGGAGGAAGCCGCAGGAGTAAGCCGCAGGAGTGGGGGAAATGGCCAGCAAAGGTGCTTTGGAATGCTACAGAGTGGCTCAGGGGAGTAACCAAAATATGAGGAGAGGATCTTCGGCACGCCGAGAGCATCAAGGAAACCTTTTCTCTGACATATTGGCAATGCCTTCTGAGAAACTGCTCTATTTCCAGCTCTTTATGGCATTTAACAGCAATGAACTGCGCCTTCTGTATTAATAAATTATGATGTCACTTTGTTTTATGGGTTAAGCGATATCCTCTGCAGTTATTTATCCTACTGAACGTATGAAAGAAAACTAGAAACAAAGTGATTTCAGGCACCTCTCGCACACATAACTCTCACCCTACATCCATAGAGCTAAATTAAGATACACTGTTCAAAAAAGCAAAATGAAAAGAAAGCAGAGGTGAAAAAAAACTGAAAAACTACTACTCTTCCTTAATAGTGTTGTGTACTGTACTCTGTATCCATAGCCCCTGACCAAGACGTTTTGTCACCATCATCAGTGTGATAAAACATGCTTGTGGTAGCTTGCATTTGCTGGTGCACCTTGTCTCCGGACAGAATCCACTCATAAGTGTACTTAAGCACGTCTTTGGGAGGGGTGGGCTGTGTGAGGAACATCACGGGGGGCAGAGGAGAACACACCTTCCCGATGCCTAGTTTAACGCCCATCATAATAATAACTATTAGAGTTAAATTAAGTTGAATTTTCCCTTTCTTCTGGAAGCCTCCATTCCCCTAGTCTTATGCTCCAGATCTTTACCGAGTTTTTTCCTGCAGGAAAGCCTCAGCACTGCTTCTAGCATCTGGCTTTGGGCTGGCAACTAGATTTATGATTGCTGTCTTCCGAAAGGGGCTGAATTCCACTGGCTTTATTCATGCCGACAGTCATATTGGATTCAGGGGGAGTAATTACCCAAGGAAGAGGAACAGGATTTAACCCAAAGTCAATAAATGAACAAGCATGTGCACTATGGCCAATAACAGCCCTTGCTTATCTCCAGGACCAAGAATCTCTCCTAAAACATGCGCCTCTATTTATTTTTGTATGGTATCTTAAAAGTACGTCACAAATGAGGCCCTGCCCATGAGCAGCAGGCTGGATATCTACCAAGGGAGTGAGTGGGAAAGCCACCTGTGTCCCAGCCTCCCAAGCCCCTTTCACAACCCCATGGTACAGTGGTGTCCAAAGTCCTTCACCAGGAGAAGCCGAGGCCGCTCCGGTTGGCCTGCTTCTTTGGGACAACACTGGGACTCTGATGGATGCTAATTATCTGCTAAGGAAACAGTCACTTGATATTGTAAAGGAAACAAATACACGTAGCAAACTTAAAATCATAAATGCCATACCTAATCTCTGCAGCAATTACATATTACATAGAGAAGAATTTGGGAACGAACACATTGAAAAACACTGGGGATAGAGATGGTGGTTTGAAATGGTTAAACTGTGTGTACAAGAGGGAATAAAGGTCCTTTTAACATAGCTGGCCTTCCCTGCAGAGCCAAGCGTGCATATCTTGCATGCTGGGAAGTTTAATGGGGATGGAGGGAAGTGGCGGATGTAGGATTGATCTTCCATAATTATTATCTGAACCAGATTATATTTTCTGATTCCACTTGGCATTAACAATCGAGGGTAAAACAGCTGTGAAGGGAATTCACAGCACTAGATAGCAATGAGAAATTAAAAGAATTACTTCTTCAGAAATTGAAAGATGAAATGAGGACACTGGAATAACACTAAATTTTCCAGAGTAATATATCTTCCGGATGTCACTTGGATTTTCTCAGCAACACAAGAATAATCATTACCCTTTTATGCCCGAAGGCCCTGATTAAGTATGTTCTTAAATTAAGCACATGCTTGAATACCCTTCCTGGATGAGGATGTTTTCTGATTCCAGCCCAGCCACCATCTCTCATGTGGCACGCAGTGGTAATTTCGGTGTCCTTTACTCAAAATGAGTCATCTCGCGCAGCTTTTCCACAGCCAGGCACGATCCTCTGTGAAGCATTGCCTGCTCCTGCTCTCTCCTCTGCCAAATGGCAGGACACACCGGGTGACAGTGACAAGAAGTCCAACAGCGCACACAATGTCGGGCGCAGAAATGGCAGGACCTGGCCACAGCTTCATGATGACACAGTCTTTCCTATTCCTTCTCCTGCCTGCGAGCCCATGCAGCACTGCATGGGGCACCGTGAGCCTCGGATTTTGCTCTGCTGTGATTTTTACATGGGAAATAGGGGGAGGTGGTGAGGCTCAGGCCATACAGACACATGCACACTTTCCTGTGTAATCGCATTTGTGCCACTATCTCCTCAAGGAGGAGGAGTGCCAGTCACAGCGCTGCAGCACGCGAACTGGGATCAGCAGCATCTGGGAGATGGAAGGCATTGGGCTGGCCACGTTGCCCCAGGACCAAGGGCCTTGCCCAGAGAGCAGCCCTGCGTCACAGAGCCGGGCCGAGCTGACGTGCCTTCGGGCACCCAGAGCCCAGCTTGGCCGCTGTCTGCTAAATAACAGGGAAACAGAGGGTTCCCTGTCTCAAATAAATGATGAAAGGTCCTTCCTAAAAGCAGACACATAAAGTCAGCCACTGTGCTTTCCAAAAGCTGATGCCCATTGACAGCAGGTAATAATAATATCTGGCTCTTGAAAGTGCAATTACATAAAAGACACCGCCAATTAGAAACGGGTCTGACACACGCAATTCAGTCTGGCTTCTGACATGGACATTTTTAAAGTCCAGGGTCAGCCGGAGGTGAGGCTTGTTTTCAGCACGCTCCTTTGAGGCCAGTTCTCGTTTCTTCTTGTCTCCGCTGGCTCTGCCACGAGCACTGAGTTGGACCAGGTGACCTCCTGGGGTTTTAGCCAACTAAATCATTCTTCACGTGTGCTCCATGTGCCCTTCTGGCATCACTAGGAGTTTGACTGGAGTGTGAAGCACTCCAGCTTCACAGGACAGAGTGACAGATGTGAAAAGTGGTAGAGGAGGAGATGTTTTATGTGAGGTTACTCCACACAGCGGCCATGTATTTATCAACCTTGCAGGCCCCAGCCACCACACGTGACCACCAGGTAAACCTGTGTGTACAGAAGAAATCAGTCCTCACAGATGGCAAATAAATCATGCCTTGCAGCCCCCACAGAGGCTGTGCCACACCAATTTAACTTCCTCCATTTTTGCTTCTGCTGAAGCTCCCTCAGGTGCTCTGTGCCTGCAGCTCCTTACCTCCAGCTGAGCCCAATCAGTGCCGCTGGCATTTACAGAGGTCTCCAATAGAAAACATTCCAGTAGCTACACTGTCCATAATCATCTCACTGTTTCTGTTTTGCTGCTTACTCTTGCTGTAGTTTCTTTGGAGGGGAAGTCATGCTTCTGGATAAAGCTTGCAGTGGGGTCCTTGAGAGCTGCAGCTGCCAGTCGCTCAGAATCAGGATGGAGAAATAAGAGGCAAGAAATCTCAATACAACAAGACATTGGGTAAAGCCAGCTGCTGCAGCTCAGCATATACATTTCCTTGCTCCAGCAAGCATTTATGCCAGCCTGGATTCCTTCGCATCTCCCTAAGAAGAGAGAAGGGGGTTGAAGATCAGGTAAAGTGAGTTTGCAAACACTGTGCCCTCTCCAAAGCTGGTCTTTCTTCAAAGTGTATTCATAGAGGCTATTGTCTGTCAAAACACATTAATGAGATGTAACGGTCATTAGTCCTTCTCACCGGGTGTTGATTATTACTTGCTTAAAGGGAGGCAAATCCTCTTATTCATGCTCTGGCCGTGGATAACGATTAGGTCTGCTCCTGGATGTGCTCACGGGGATGCACACACAGACACGCAACCAGGCTCATGCGTGACGCGGGGTGGTGGGGGAAGGATAGGGGCTCCTGCTCACACTTCTTATTAATGAGGAGGATTAAATGGTGATGCTTGACCCTACAGGAGAGAGAAAGAAGCTTCTGCAGCAGGTCCACGCCTGTCACTTACAGCCAAGGGCCACCCAGCCCCTTCCATGTCCCGAGGAGGCTGGTACTGGCACAAGGATGGCCAGAAGCCCTGTGATGGGGCAACCTGCAGTACAACCTGCAGCGCAACCTGCAGCGCTGCTGGCTCAGCCTTCCCATGGCATCTCCTGCCCTTCTCTGCTGCCAACAGAGAGTTCCAGTGTTTGGGTACCGCTGGTTTATTTTATAGCTACACAAATTTGGATTTTTATTCTTAGGCCTGGTGACTTATATAATGCTGCAACTGCAGGAATAGGAGCTTTGGATGTAGGACTGAGTGTCTCTCTGTTCAGGGACAAGACAAGCTGAGAAAGAAAGGCAAGATATGGCTCTCTGCATTCATAAAAGAGAATGTCTCTCTTCCATTCATCTGTGCAAGTCCACAGAGAGAAAGGATGGACAGCAAGAAATCCTTCCTGTTGCAGCGATGATATTTAAAACTAAGCCAATACTGAACTCTGGCTTTGCTCATTCTGACAGCGTGGGTGGGATGCACAGCCAGGATGGAGGGATCAGTCAGCGTGGGAGACTGGGAGCTTCTCTGCATGGCAGGGGTTGCCAAGCATGCTCAGCTTGTCCCATGCAGTCAGTGCCTTGTAGTCAAACTAGAAAGTCCTTTTTTTCAAGAGGCACATGAAAAATAAAGTGCTTCTGAGTTGGTGTAGCGCTACAGGCAGCTGTAACAAGGTGCTCTCTCCACAGATCTGGGACAAACTTTGTGGTGCGTATGCATATGTATCTCATTTTTCAGACATTCTGGCACTCACAGACACTCAGGGCTCTGTTTCTGCAGCTGGCTCAAGGTCTCACGCTGGCACTTGGGTAGTCTCACTGAGTTATTCACTGCTCCAACTGTGCTTCAAGGTTTGACGTGCTCAAAGGCACTGCAAGTTGTCTGGAACAGATATTTACGTCTCCAGAAGGCATAGTCTGACCGAGGGATCCAGCCTGTGTTCCCAGATAGTTTGCTGACAAGGTCTCTGTCTTTTAGAAGCAAATGGCTGTGACCTTCCTCCAGCCAGACCCTGCGCTAAGGTCTGTCTTTCCTTAGAGTCACTTTTGGAGCCATGAATCATAGAATCATAGAATGGTTTGCGTTGGAAGGGACCTTTAAGATCATGTAGGTCCAACCCCCAGCTATAGGCAGGGACACCTCCCTCTAGACCAGGTTGCTCAAAGACCCATCCAGCCTGGCCTTGAATGCTTACAGGGAGGGGGCATTCACAACCTTGTGAGCAATCTGTTCCAGGGTCTCCATCACCCTCACAGTAAAGATTTTCTTCCTAATCTTTAGTCTAACTCCACCCTCCTGAAGAACCTTCACACTGGAGTTGACATCTTCAGACCAACCAAACTTTGTTACTGACTCCGGTGTGGGCAAGGCTTCCCCCTAGCTCTTGGCTGGTTCTAAAATGGAGCCTGTGATCTTCCCTGGAGACTAGAGAACATAGTATATCATGTTTGTTTCTTTCAGTCTCCTCCTGAGTTTGTCCTAGAAACTATGGAGCTGCACACATGCTGTGCCATAGACTTCTGCCTCACAACAAGCCGGAGGGATATTCATCTGTATCCATTTTCTTTCCACACTGCTGCATTGATGCAAACCACCTATAAATCACCTCTATGAAAAATCAAATTTTCCCACTCTTTTTTGTAGGTAACAGCAGATTATGGACTCGATGTCTGCCCATCTCTCCCCTGAAGCAGTCGCCTGACCCTTGTCCCACACTCCACCTTTCCTCAGGCTGGGTTTCCCTCCAACCAGCAGTAACAGCACAGTGTGGTGTCCTCAGACTGGTGATCCTCTATGTGAAAGGTTTTCTGAGGACATCTGAGACATCTTCCAGAATGACTGCATGTGCTTCACCAGATGTTGAAGAATATTCCCTCCCATCCAAAGTGACTCTGAGCCTCATATTTCCTTGGCTTAGCATTGTTATGAGATGTCAGGGCTTCACAACTATTTTGACTCTCTTTAGCAATGTGCCCAAGGGAACTCAACCTCTGTTAAAGCACTGGTTTGGTCCAGCAGGCCCTACAGACTTGCATCACCTCTCATTCTGGAAGAACCTCAACCATCCTTGCAGGGTAGCTGAGACATAGCAATGTGAGGGCTGAAAGCGAGATGTGCTGTTTCTGGAGGGCAGTTGCTACTGGAACTATATGAGGCCAACTTGGGGACTGCTCTCAGTCGGTATTTGTCTGTCACACAAAAGAGGGAGGGGTGCATCATGAAATTTCCTGGTGACACACAAATGTGAGCGCTTGTCAATACACAAGAGGCTCCAGCCTATCAAACAGGAAGAACTGCCTGACCTTGAGGATGGGAACAATGAGAATAGGACAAAACCCAATTGTGCCAAATGTAAGGTTTGGCACGAAAGGCTCAAGTGTTGGAATTCCTCTGAGAAAATAAGATGTCAGTGACAGACTCAAGCACATTGACTGATCACAGAATTAATATGAAACAGCAACGTGACACGGCAATGAAAAAGGTACATATAATATAGGCTGCATCGCAGACTTCCAACAGTGCCTGAAATGGATTAATGACAGGGAGCAAGTTCTGGTGGACCCTGTGAGGAGGTTGTGTACAGTTTTACTCATCTCTGTTTGAGAAAGATGAATTGTGGCTGCAGCAAGCGTAACCAGGGGTTGGTAGTCTGCTTGGTAGGGGGGCTAGAGACCCTACTTAACAGCGGAAAACTGAAAGGGATTGGTTCATTCAACCTGACAAAATTAGAGGTTAGAGAGGACACGCTAGGTCTATAAATACCTTGTGTTAAACTTAAAACAATGTTGGCAGGAGGACAAATGGATACAAATTGGCCATGAGTGTGTTTAGCTTGGAAATCAGAAGGTCTCTAACCAGTGGAGCAGTGAGGTTGGAGAGCAGCGTGAGACATAACTTGCTTCGAGGCAGGGCAGTATCAGTTTTTGAATTACACCATTTGACATGGCTACTCGAGATGATCTGGTGATCCAGGAAGGGCCTTCCCTTCCAAATTCTCGTTGCAGGCAGGCTTTCTGCTCCTGCTCACTCATGCAGAAGCCCTAAATCAGCCACATGAGCACGCAAGGCTCTCAGTCCCCTGCACAGCTCTTGTAAGGTCTTTGCATAATCTAACTTGCTATTTGTTAGTGGCAATTATTTAGATTTCGTGCATTTCTTATAGAATAAACCGGAGGGTTACATCAGTAACCAGGGCTGTGTGTTTTTTTTTTTAGTTAATACTTTGTACTTATATAGCATCTTTCATCTTTCAAAGTGCTTTACATACATTAATTATTTAATTCTTGCCGTACCCCCTTTGATCTAGGCAAGTATTATGATGCTCAGTTTACAAGTGGGGAAAGCAAACGCAAAAGAACAAATCCTTGCTGCTAGGCTCATCCCACCAAGATCAATGAGGTTTCATCGCTCTAATGGACGGATGGGTTCAGGCAAGGAAAGGTTATGAGGTGTGCACAGGGTCAGCAGGCGATGCAGCAGTGGGGCCAGGGCCATGATGTAATGCTTCCTGATATGCTGATTGCAAAGAGGAGACAGAGTGGGGCTGTAAGGGAAGGCTTTGTGTGGAGCTGGCTGTGGGATGCTGGGCACACAACAGAGAAGCAGAAAGGGCTGTGTTTAGAGCTCCTAGGAAAGACAGAATTTCCTTTAATCAAAAGCAATGGCCTCAGGTTGTGCATGGGGAGGTTCACATTGGATGTTAGGAAAAATTTCTTCTCCAAAAGAGTGGTGATGCACTGGCACAGGCTGCCTGGGGGAGGGGTGGAGTCACCATCCCTGGAGGTGTTCAAGCAATGTGCAGATGCAGCACTGAGGGACATGGTTAGTGGGCACGGTGGGGATGGGCTGTCAGTTGGATCTCATGATCTTAGAGGTCTTTTCCAACCTTAACAATTCTGTAATTCTATGATTCTAAAGCATCTAGAACAAAGCAAGGTGGATAAGACCCAAGTAAGAGGAATAAATTCAAATACCTAAAAGCAGTGAGTGAATGAGAGCTGACATTGATCTGTGTAGACAAGCGTTCACCGGAGGGATTTGTGTATTCTCTCTCAGTAAAAAAAAAAAAAAGATTTTTTTTTTATTTTTTTTTGTATTGAATGTTTATGTAGCTTTTCAGAGCAACTGTCGGAGGCCAATTTGAAAACTCTATTGCTAAATAACTAAACATTTCATATTGCAAATTCATGTGTTGATGCTACTTATGTGTTTGGATTGCTGTGATGATTACTTGGGAGTGCTGCAAATGCACTCTGCCTTACTCCGAACTGAAGTCTGATGATCCTGTTACGTTTTTCACAATTTGTAAAGGACATCGCTGTCTTACAGGAGGAGGGAGTGTGGTCTGCTAGGCAGAGCAGGAGCCTGGGAAACAGCACGCTCGGGATCTAGCATTCATTCTGCCAGTGGTTTGGTGTCTGACATTGCACAGGCATAGCAGCTCAGTTCCAGCAGCCAGTGCCAAGAAGGGGAGTTAAAAGATTGAGATACTGATTTCAGCAGATATTGACTCATTTTATGGCCAAGAAAATGCTTTTTAGCACTACCCCTCTGCCCAGCTTTATAGGGCATCCCAGCTTGTGGCTCGAGCTGCTCCTGTGCTCCTCTAGGTCAGATAGAATTGCTGTATAGCTGCTTTTTGGTGAGGAAAAAGGGTGAAAGGGTTTGAATTTGGTCACATTTTTGCTTTACCAAATATTTTTCCTGTTACTGCCAGGATGAATTCCTGGAGAAGAAAAATGACTAAGGTTTTCCAATTTCATGGTCATTTTGATATGCTAAATGGTGCCAAGAGAGTTAGTGGAAAATTAGCGGAGTTCAAATCCCCACGGAACATGGAAATTGCAGTTAAAATAGTGCTGCTAAATATTAGTAATTATGAAAAGTGGTTTTGAAGTGTAGCATTTTAATTAGCTGCAAACTCTGCTCACTTTGCATCGATGTTACCTACAGAATTGACTACACCTAAGACAGTTAAGCTTCTCAGCAGCACAAATCCCTTGGGCATCCATGGGTAATAACCATGAGACACAGGGGGATGTACACCAAATAAAATGAAAGCTGTTTTAATGAAACAAGACCAAAATCTTCTAATAAACATGGAAGATTCAAAGATACAGTGGCCGCAACTCTCTTGTTCTGTCACTCGTTCCCTCCTGCCTGCGTTGTTCTGCATTTCTTAGTGTTAATTTTTCATCATCTATTCCTTAATGGACTTATTTGTGTTAAACCAGGGCCCACTCCCTCACCCTGGTGAGTTGGGTCAAGATCTGTCCATGGCCGCATGGGCCATTTGTGGCTGGCCCACTCCTGCCGCCTGAGCCCAGGCGGTGCCCTTGCAGTAAGATCATTCGTTCCTGTATGCACACGTCTTTTGCTTGTGGAGGAATTAATAATGTTAGAAGTAGTATGCTGTAGGAACTTTGGTTGCCTGCTCACGTAGCACTGTTACTGTTAAAACTCTTGGATGTATTTATTTTATAAATATCAGTAGGCAGGGGTGCTGGTATAGGCAATGATCAGATGACAGAGAGACTGGCATATTAAATGATTGCGATGTGGCCGTTGTACATGACTGAGATGACATTGAGCATCCTGTGCCACCCCGTGGTTCACACAGCACAGAGTTGGGCCCCTTCTGCTCAAGCCTGCAAGTTCACAGACATCCACATAAAAGCCAGGGGCTAATGGCAAATGTCGGGTCTCAGTCTTAAACATCTCTTTCATGCTGCTGCTGCACAAGCGACAAGAAAGAGTATTGCTTTTAGGGTACACAGCAACAGTAAGATTTGTGAAATTTCAACTGATTTCAAACTCTTCCAGTTCAAGTTCAACATTGAAAAAAGCAACAAAAGATTGTGGGATATCAATACACTGTAACTAAGATTATGTGAAACTTCAGATGGGAAGGCCAGCTGTGTGGGATGAAGAATGTAGCGATAGATATATATCTCTTAAATGTGGTCAGAAAGTGAATTGAAATTGCACAGGTCAGTTCAATCCTAGCACTTCTAAGCCTCCCAATATTTAACTGTGTAGACACAATCATCTCTAACATAACTTTCTAGATGCAATTTTTCAAACCACAAAAAGACAGAAATCCCACCGTATCATACTGTATTGACAGCCCTGTTGCTCATTAGCAGGGCTGTAAAACTCTGTTAACCCAACATCACCATCCAGCAAGCCAGAGATGCCTGCAAGCCAGCTTTTCCCTCTCTGCATTTAAGTCAGGCTGGCCCTGCTCTTGCTGTGCAAATCCAGGGTGGCCAAAGGGCCGCTTCACTCAGTGCCAGCCTGCGCTGAGCCACAGCTGCTACTAATGGCCACCAGGACCTTTGCCCATCAGTTGGCTAACTGGCCTCCTTGGCATGGTGGATACGCAGCCTGGTGACTACAGGCAAGCCATGGCTTCTTTACCTTCCTTCTGGATTTATAATGTGACCAAGTGGAGCAAATTTGCTCATGGAAAATGAAAAGCAAATGCCTGACACAACATCTGGCCCTCTTGCCAAATTTCAGATTACTGCTCCAAAGCAGGGGTGTGCTAGAACTGTTCAGAGAAAAGGTCACCAGAAACACTGAGTGTTTGGCATGGTGTGAAACAGCTTCTCCTGCCCCTGCCTCTTGCGCTTGGTGCCAGGAGTTGGCCAAACCAGACTGGCTGAATATTTCCCTCAAAAAAAGTCAGCCAGAGGCAGACATTTAGCATGGAAAACATTATCTCAAATCATTTGGTGAAGTTTTAGTTGACTGAAAGTGGGGTCTTTTAATGGGATGTGTTGAATAACTAACTTGAGAAGAAAGCATCCCCACCATCACTGCCTATTTTATCTTTACAGTTGACTGTGTATAAATGCCCATTTTTAGTGCTTTTTCAGCTGCAGTATATTCACCCAGCCTTAAAATGATGTCAGTGGTATCTCTGACTGTCTGTCACCCGCCTCCTGCCAGCACAGGCCATCTTACATAGGCACAGTCATGGGTAGTCATGTCCTTGGACATTCAGTGCATCAAACTGTGAGCTACAGCTACAATGCAAAAGGAAAAACAATCTTTTGTCTCATGAATCCCTAAGTAGCACAGATGTGCTGCACAGGGGTGTCCTTTGCAGCAGCAGCAGTGTTTTTGGCAGCTCCCTGCTAGCTTTACATGATCCCAAGGACCCAGGAGATCACCTCTGGGCAGGTACAGTGAGTCCACAGCTGTGCTGGGGACTCTTGCATGACTGGCTTTCACTCTCACTGCCATCTTCAAAGTTATGCTGTCAACTGAGCCCTCACTCCCACTGCTCTTCAAGTGGCATAACACCAGATCTGTGCTAGATTTTGTCTCTCTGATCATTTTAATTGCTCTTTCAATCGCTCTCCTATGCCAGCTCCTCCTTTTACATTCATTCTGCCAGCCAACACCATCAGAGTAGACCCACCTCTGTCTGCTTTACTGATCACAAACAGGGGCTGCTGGGGTACATTTTTCAACTGCAAAATTAGGTTTCTGGTGCAAGTACAGTTGTTTAAAACTAGGTTAGCCATCCTGGCACTTACAGGTCAATGGCTTCAGTGTGGCAAGAAGCCTGCTGGGAGGCATGGGAATGGTGAGTGGGGAGGTCAGGCCTTGTGAGGAAACAAGATGGTAGAAGGAGTGGCCAGAACCTGGCTGAGGTCCCCACCGTAAGTCTTGGCCCAGATCACAGTAATAAAATCAAGTTTTATTAGTATCACAGCTGAAACAGCTCCTTATGTTAGTACAGTCCTATCTATAGTGTAACTCTTTGCCTGGATCTCAAAATAACTAATCCTACATCTGCAGTCCTGGTGAGGTAACAGTATGGATACCCAGGAGGACAGATCGTTCTGTGCATCGAGGGCCAAAGAAACTCCTGCTCAAGATGATGGGAAAGCTCTTATACAATGACAGAAAGGAATACTAGAAGAGTTGGTGCTGACTGACCAATGCAGAGAGGAGACAGCAAAGCCCAAGGGAAGGAGGCTCAAGAAAGTCCAAATTATTGCTCAGTAGAAGGGAAAGAGGATGTTTGATTTGATTTTTAAAAATGAGCAGTGAATGGCTGGAGGAATGGGGATGTGTCCAGCAGCACACTACAAGACTGGGACTCACTGCCACAGGAGATTGCCGAAATGTTCAGGAGATCTGAAACAACGCATAGGCATTTATATAGGCTGTGTGTATGGCTTAGCTCACTTGAGATAATAATGCAAAAGGGATGGGGTATACACCAGAGTTCTTCAGGTGACATTCCAAGTGATAAATGCCTAGGGTTAGGAATATTTTTTTTTCCTATAAGCAAGTTACAATCGGCCATTGTGTGTTCCCTGTTCTGGTTTTGGGGCACTCAGCAGTTGGGTACCTTCAGAGGCAAGACAAGGGAGCGAAAGAACTGTAAGCCTGGATCCAAGGCAGCAATCCCTGCACTCCTGTGTCCTGCTGTGTGAGAAGGCATGTGAGGAATGATAATTCCCTTTGGAAGTGTGACCCAAATTGCAGCAGGCATTTGCTTTCCTGGTTCCTGCTTCCACTTCATCTCTCCTGCTCATACAAAGAAACACCTGCAAGCAGGTTTATCATCCTTGCTGAGAGCTTGAGCTCTACAATATTTTTGGAAGAATTAGGAAAAGTATCCACAAAGGAGACCAAAAAGTAAAAAGGAGTCAAAAACACATCAGTGTAGTATGTCAGCTTATCCATACCAAACAAACTTGCTGAAAGAAAAATCAACTGTCACTATAAAATCTGACATTAAGTTTCTCAAATCACAGCCCTTAATCAGGAGTAATACATGAAGAGGAACAAAGAGAATGTATGATGAAAAATCAGGACAGTTGAGTGCTAGGCTCAGCGGGACTAACTGCATGACAATATGGATAAGAATGATAATTGCATTAGCTTAGCTGGAAATGGCTGGCCAGAGCTGGGTTTTTTTGGTCAGCTGGATTTTTCTAATGTCTTCATTTGCTTTCTAAGCAAACTTGGAAGGAGAATTACAACTATATTAGGGCACATCCATCTATTTTCTTAAGGGGACAGGACACTGAAGAAGTTCATCCTAGAACTGCTTAGAGGTTTTGAGTGCATGGACTCAGGTTGGTAAAACCAAGGGTCACTTCCTGGTCTTTTCAAGGTAAAATGAACAGGAGGAGGTGATGGAAACTTAAGGATGCAAGATGACCCCACTCCAGCATCCCACTGCCAGCCCCACATGGCCAGGACCTCCTGTGGCACCTGGTGGGAATGGATGTGGGCTGTGGGGCACTATGGGGCTGCAAATAGGGGAAGCAGCACCTGTTCTTACCCAATTGCATTTGAGACACAGGTCTCGCCAGTGAGCCCTGCTTTGTTGGAGCAGAAATATGCCCTCAGCTGAAGCTCAGAGCAGGGAGCATGAGTGATGCAGGAGAAATGTGAACACCAGAGAAGTAGTTTGCAAACCTGATGCTGCCCTACATGCAGAATCAACTATATGTGGACAGTGTTATGTGCCTTGGTGAGGCCAGAATTCTGCAAGACAGTGCCTCTCAGGGCAGGAGCAGTGAGCCCCATAGCATGGTCAGCACTAGCAGCTGGCAGCACAAGCAAGGGCTTCATCCTCAAGTGCAAACCTGATGTCTCTGTGCAAAGGGGAACAACTTGCTTTTACCTATCCTACCCAAAATAAGCAGGACAAAAATCCCTACAGCAATGGACCATACAGCCTCACAGCCCTCCTCCAGCCCTCAAAGTAGTGCCTTTGAGCCCCTGCTGCTAGCTTGATATGAGGCTCAGGATACCAGTTTTTAACACTTTGGCTCTGGTGAAAAACGTTGGAAAGGCATTTTCTGCCTCCAACCGCTTGCGACACCACCATCCTCTTTCAGTGGCTGCTTTTATTCGCCTTCCTCCCAGCTTAAATAAACAAGAAGCAGGTTAAAAACAAACTCCTGGCCCCGTCCCTTTCCTGAGCTGGCTGTTCCATCGCTGCTTCCTGCCCTGCGCGCGAGCTTCCTCCTCCCAAGGAAAGAGGCACCGGCCAGAGCTGCCTGTGTTGGGGTGATGCAGCCGACCTGGCTCTGACACCCGTGCCCAGCCCACCCCCAGTGCCTTGGTGGGAGCTCACAGGCATGGCCACCCCAACTGTCCCAGGGCATGGGGACACCTGTTGACACTGGTTGTGTGTGCTGGGGCTTCTCCATCTCCACTATGCTGGGCAAAAGTGTTGCTTGATCCTTACTCACCTTGTCCAAGGGGGAATTTTGCTCCACTTGCAACCCATCAGGAGCACAGAAACATTGTGTGATGGGCTGCTGACTCGAGGGATTTTGCTTTTGGGAGCTGCCATGTGTCCCGTGCTCCAGCCAAGCTCTCCATCCCTGTAATGAGAGACACCAGGAGTTCACCTTGGCCTGAGGTCACCCTGTAGCAGCAGGCTCCTGGGGATTTCGAAATGCTTCACACGCACGACTTTGCCTCACAGCTCCCCTTGTGATGGGTGTTTTCTACTCCTGCCATTTGAAATGCTCAGAAACTGATAAAAAGGTGCCAAGCCGCACAGTGAGAGGCCGCGCTAGGCAGTTCCTCTTGCCCCTGGCTCCATGCTTTTTTGGCTAGCCCCAGGTGTTTTTCTCAGCAGAGCATCTGATATTTGGTTTTCTGTGCATACTAAAGAGCTTTATGTCCATCACAGCGCTGCTAAAACATGCCACTGTCTGGTGTTGGCAACAGCATTCTGACCGGGGCTTTAAACCATTATAGATAAGTTATGTGTCATTTTCCATTTAAATTAAAATGGATCATGCAGAACTCAAGTGAAACTGATAGCTGCACTTTCATTTTATTTCATCCTATTTCCCCTTTATGACCAATTTTACCCTAATAATCAAAGTGTTGATTGCAGATCCCTAAGGCACCATGTGGCACACAGGACCAGGCTGGAAAGGGCTGCTAGTTTCCGCATTGCCTGTGTTTCAGCTGCCAGACAGAGGCACAAGTTGGGTAATTAATGGTAACACATAATCTAGGCCAGTATTCCCTCTCTCTGCTGAGAAAGCCTCCACTTCTCAGTTTGCCTGAACTCTACAGGCATGGAGATGTAGAACATGATGGGTTCTGGCACCCACTGATGATGCCAGTGTTACAGGGTTGTCAAAACCCAGAGGTTCCCTGGCATAGAGATGCATCGGTTTGGGCTATACTGAACAAAGATGCTTAAAATAAAACAACAACAACAACAAAAGAACGTGAAATATCATATTAATCCACATAAAAGGGCAAGTAGCAAAAATGCAAGCTCATTTTGTGGGGTGGGAAGCAAGAGACGACTTACTTACATGCAGCTTACTGGTAAAGCCTGGATGAAAACCCTCGTCCTAAAAGACAGGCACAGTAAATACTCTGGTTTTCACCAAAATGATGAGAATGGGCCTTGCTGCTCCCAAGGCTTTTGAAAGGACTGGGATATCCTGGGTCTTACCACTTGCTGCACTTCAGTGGAGAAGCCCTGTTGACTGTAAGTCTGCAAAAAGCATTCCACCAACACCAACCCTTCAGGCTGCAGCCACATGGAGATGTCTCAGGGATCTCAGCCGCCTCACAGATCTGCTGCATTGTTCTGGATTCAGTGTTTCTCCCTTGAGCCTTGTGCAATCCTCCCATACCTCCTAGGACTTGGAGAAGATGTCTTTCACTTGGACATCTGGCACTGGTGCCCTAGTAGACAAGCTTTGGGGCATTTTGTGAAATAGTCTGCAGCTCCCAGAAGCTTCTTCAGTCAGAAACACAAAAACCTTAGGCAATGCAGACCATTAATGAAATGACTGTCAGACATTACTTCATGGTGTCTCTCTGTGTTTCTGTGGGACCGTTACTTGCAATAGGGGCACTAATCTCCTGCATGTATTTTCTACAGCCTTCCTTGATCTTACCAATAGGATCTTTCTCTTAGCTTAGCTAAGGTTTTTTTGGAAATGTATGGACTCCCAGTACAGTCCAGAATATCTGCCAACTTTAAAATAACAAAAAATATTATTTTCCCACTCTGGGCATCACTTAACAAGGTTCTCCACAGGTTGTTTGTATGTGCTGTGATTTCTAGGCAGTAATTCATCCTTAGCTCCAAACTTACTCACCATGATCAGAGTGCATTTCCCTTGGTGCCTGAAAGATACACACTGTTGTACTCCAGAGGTGTATCTTGTTTGAGGGCAATTGGGTTTCCCAGCTCACTTTCCAGCTACTGAGATGCTTTCTGGGAAGCACCTTCCAGCACTGGCTGGCTGTAAGAGAAGAAAGAAGCATCTCCTGCTCTGCATCCATCCTCTTGAAGAATCAGCTCTTCCATTTCCCACCCATGACATCACTTGCACTTAGCCCCAGAGCTCCTGCCTGTAAGCATCACTACTAGATGCCTAGATGTGTTCAGTGTGTGTCTGCAAAGCTGCCATTTTTCTTAATGCTTGAACAAATTGCATTTGGGATGCATGATCTGCCCTTACTACAATGTTCTTCCAGTGCAACCACTAATACAACTTACATGCAAGCTGAACCAAGAAATGCACTGGCTGAAACTGCTAAAACTCACTGTGCTGGCCACTGAAATGCTCTCTCTCTGTCACCCTACCTTTGCAAGGGTTTTGCAATGTTAACAAATCTACAAACAAACCTTCCATAACATGAGCAGAGTCCTACCAACCCATGCCTCTGTGAGTGGCAGGGGAGTGGGCCAGCTCCACGAAGTCTCAGGGCTTTTTTTTGTTTCAGTGGAAATTCCCCATCACCAGTCGTGTAACAGAGGTAACTGGCGGTCTTTTGGAACAGCTCCCTTTCCTTTGGGACCATTTACAGGCTGCCAGCCTTGAGCTTATCTCCAGTCATGTGTAACTGCACTTACCACTTCTCGTTCAAAGGTCTCAGCGTGCACCCATAATTAGCCCAAGAGCAGCAGGCCTCCCGAAAGGCTGAGGCCACTCGAGGCCTCCTGATGGCATGCCGTGCCATCCCTTCATCAGAGCAGCCAAGCTGGCGCTTTATGTAAGCCCCCAACATCACTGAATCACCAGCTGATCAGGCTGTGCTGAGGAAGCAATTTTCCCTGACCTCTAGCTCCGTTTCTGCCTGCCAATACACAGCTTTCTGCTGCTTTGGGAATGCCCGAATCGAACCCAGCAGCAGCATCCAAGATCTCATATTCACAGACATAGCTACTCTGCAGTGAATTCGGGGGGTGGCTGTTTCACTTGTTCCTTGTTGCTGCTCCTGCAAAGCACCCAGCAGGCAGATGGGATCGTTTATATTTCACGTCCACAGGATCTGACCCACAGGGGTCTTGAGGCTTCAGATCTTTCACAGCCAGGCTGGAAGCAGCCCCAGGCTGCAACCACCTTTAATTGTACTGTCCCAGGAAGCGGGACAGCTTTTCACCAGACCAGCTACCTGCAGATAGCTTGCCCAGTTGAGGCAGAACTCTAAGGAGAATTTCCAAATTGATGGCACAAGGCTCAGTTCCTGGTGTTTATGGTGCAGTGGGGTATCCCCTCACCACACATTATGGGGTACCCCTGAGGTGGGTAGGCAGCAGCAGCCCGCCCACCCTCACACCTGACTTCTTGCTCCGGTGCCTGTTTACCAGGCTGACTTCCCAAGCTCTGGATATGCCCATGCTCTCCTGTCACCACCACCCACCTCGAGCCGACCGGCTCAACCAGCGTTAGCCCAATTGCTGCTCTAGTTTGCCTAGTCTGGTGGAGTTTGGGACATTTCTGCTAATATCATCCGTTCCACATGGCCTACGAGTGCCTCTGTGATCAGCCTCTCCCTTTTTTAAAAAGTTTTGTCCAATAATGGATCCAGATCTCCGCTCTCCTAGGCTGGACCCAGCCCCATTTACGCAGCTGGTTGAGGGCCTTCATCCACTGCTGCACATCATGTCTTCACTCCCTTCCACTTTCCCACATCAGGTTTATGTCTGCCTCAGAATTCAGCTGTGTGTTTGCATGGCTGCTCTCTCCCTTATTTTACAGGTGTCAGGTATGCGTGTGGCACTGAAATGAAAGGTCTCCTCTCAGCTCCCCACAGGGCTGCACTGACAGGATCAACCATCTCACTGGCCCCATGCTCTGCTGCAACCAGAGATGTAAGCATCTTCTGAAGTGCCACTGCCTCTCACAGAGTCTTTGGTTTCCCATGACATGCAGATGTTGCCTCTGGCTCAGGAAGCTTCTGCACCACAAGCTACTGGGCTGAAGAGCTTTCATTACATGCATGCCCTGCTCCCCAGGCCTCTCCTATCAGGCTCCAGGGCAGCCAGACCTTCTTCTGACCCACCTCAGGTTTTTATTTGTTCTCATGTCATTTTCTTTCCCCCTGGTCTCAGTCTGGTTATCCCATAATTGAAAATCTATGAGTAGGTCGACATCCATTGTACAGTGGCATTCTTCATTACCACCTTGTTACTCAAGCAAAGTGATGCAGATCCTCTCCTGGTTCAGCTAGAATCTCTTTTCCCCCCATTTTGTAGCACTTGGTTGACCAGCTCTCAAATTTCATGGCTGATTCCGTGTCACACACCCAGTCTAGACAATTCAATCATCTCTTTTTTCCTTTTCTTCCTGAAAGTGAGCATCCAATGCCATAAGAGCTGGAGCAATCAAGCTGGCCCCTAGGCACTGCACCTTGAAGGCCTTCCCTCATGCTGTGGTTATGGACTGCGCTGAGCAAACCTCCCAGATTATTCTCCAAGAGATGGCATTCGCACAGACCCAGCAGGGACAGGCAGTCTTATTCCTTCATCCCAGACTGCAAATGGTGGTGAATGCTTGGTGTTAGGTGGTGTTCTGGCCAGCCCTTGTCTCCAGCAGGAGGCTGTTTTTTCCTATGGTGACCTACAAGCCTTTGACTTCCTTTTCTGAGTGATTTTTCAGTGTCTTAACTCTTTGCTGTGGTTCTCTTTGGCTCATAAGTTGGCCAAAGCTTTTCTTGTGCTTCTCATTTTCTGGAAAGCATTTTTTTCCATGATGGTCCTGCTGCTGATCACCTCTTTGATCCATCTTGCCATTATTAAACTGGGAACCTTCCAGGAGAATTTCACACTCTCTGGACACTGGAGCCTTTTATCCTTGTCTGCAGGTGACCTCTTATAAACCTCTCTTAGAAGTTTCCAGATGTTGCTTGAACTCCTTGTGCAAATCCTCCAGCTGTCTCAGATCATGTTTTGCATCTTTTGATCATTTTCGATTACCGTTCCCACAGGGTTTCAGAGGAATCCCACACGTAGGATTTCTCCTCTTGGAAGCAACGTCTCGCTCCGAACATTGTTTCCGCAATTTGAAGGTGTGCAAGTTGTCCCAGAGGGGACAAAGCTGGCAAAGATGCTCCAGAGATGCTCCAGGTGCTGCACAAGAACATGGTCCAGAATTGTCCTCCCCCTCCCCACTCCCACGTATGAGTTATAGAGAGATGCAGAGCCACTCCCTTGCCCACAGGAGGGCTCAGCTGGAGGCAGCTGTCTTTTCTTTCGGAGTTCCAGCTCCCCTTGAGCCAGTGCTCCCCAAAAGTTTTCCACGGGCTTTCACTCAGGGCTGAGCTCCATCTTGCATCTGAGCTGCACCTGAGGTTTTCTTGATGCTTTCCAGTCAAGATGAGAGAACTTCCTCCTGTAGCTCCACCTCGAGTGCCCAAACGGGTGCTTGCATCGGGGCAAGCGATCCCACGCGGCACGGCTGAGCGCTGCCGGCGATGCCCACGCCCGAGCGCCGCCAGTCCCCTGCGTTCCCTTCCAAGGAAGCAGCCCTGCAGCCCGCGCATCCGCTGCCGTTACTCGCTGGCATTGCTCTCCCAGCCGCCCAACGGGAGCCCGCGAACCTCTCCCCTGGGCATTCCCAAATATAACCTACGGGAACACGGCGCACGCAGCCCCAGTTTATTTTTAGCCCCCCGTTTCGTTGCGCTGACAGTGTGAAAATGTCACCGGGTTAACGGGGCTGAAGGTGCCCGCAGTGCCACCCGCACCCTGCCCGGTAGCGAGAGCCTCTCGAACCTCCCCGGCCCGCCGCTCAAACCCCGCGCACGGCAGCGCGGTCTCCTGCAGTCAGCCGCTGCCCGCCCGGCTCCCCTCGGAACGGGTCCCGTCTCCCGTCTCCCTGGGGGCTGCTATGGGGTAGAGCCCAGGCCGGCCCGAGAGGAGCACGTTGCCGGCCCTGTGCCGCCCCGGGCGGGGCGGGGGAGAGAGCTGCGGTGCCGCCGCGGGGGGCGGACGCCCGGAGCCGGCGCTGTGTGCACGTGCGGGGCTGCGTGCGGGACGCAACCACACGCGGCGGCACCTGCAGCGACTGTGAGCGGGGGGGGCGTGCGGGGACGTGCTGCGTCCGGCAGGGGAAGGCGGAGGTTCCCCCCCACCCCCTTCCCCAGAGGGGAGCAGCTGTGCCTTACGGGGACGGTGGTCGGCCCCCCGAGCGGAGATAAGAGTGGAGATTAAAGGACGTAGAGATTGAAGTCAATTTAAAAATGAAAATAAAAATTTTAAAAGGTAGAAATAGGAAAAAACATGAAAACGTTAAGTGAATAAAAGCGAAAAAAAACACACCGCTAAAATCCAACAGCGGCGGCAGCGGCGGCAGCCGCACGGGAACGCCGCTCTCTGGCAGGGCGGCCCGGGGACCCCCCCCGCCGCCCGCCGAGGGCTCCCC
>JACDJE010000493.1:322143-417299 GCA_016647715.1 Pavo muticus | reverse complement strand
CGAGGAAGCGGAGCCCGCGGCTGCCGAGGAGCCCGGCGCCGAGGGGCCGTGAGCTCAGAGGGCGGGCGGGAGGCGGTGCCCGAGGGGCCCGCGGAGCCCCCCGCGCCGCTGCCCCACAGAGGACCGTCCCGGACGAAATTTGCTACTCAGTATTTTTTTAATGTTTGGCTTTATAAGTGCATACATATGTTAAGGAAAAAAGAAAGAAAAAGAAGAAGGAAAGGAAGAGAAATAGTAAGGATACTTTTTTTTTTTTCTCTCTCTCTCTCTAAGGTAACTTAAATGTCGCACCTTATTGTGATGGGTTTGTAGTGTCCCTGGGTCCCGCCGAGATGCTCGCACCGCGCCGGGCGGGCTCAGGTTGGGGCGGAGGGGCGGCGGAGCCCCGCACCTGTGCCAGCACTTTATGGGCGGCCGCAGTGCCTTGGGCACCCCGGGGCGCCGCCGGCTTCGGGCGTGCGGGGAAGGAGGGCAGAGCCGTTATGTAACCCCGCGTTTGGTTGTTCTGTTTTCGGCTGAGGTATACAGCTGCGGCGAGCGCGTCTGTGCTCACCCCTCTTTATTTAATTCAGTACGTTCCCCAGAGATCCCCCCCGAACCGTGCTGTATAAAATGAATGTTTCTGCACTGAACTACGGAAAGAAAACCCCTCTCTCCCCCTCTCCCTCCCCTCCCTAAGAAAGCGGAGAGCGGCTCGTCAGCCCGAGCTCATTTGAGCGTAAGTTCTGACTGACACAAACCGGAGGAAAACCCCCCCGCTTTGCAATCGGACGCCGAGACCTTTGGGGCAACTTTCCCGGCCGGGCTCTCCCCTCATCCCGCTCCCGAGCACTGCGATTTCCCTTTCTGGAGCCAAACCAGACGCCAGATAATCACACAGATAAAGCTTTTATAATAAGGCTTAAACCGAGACCTTGCCTGGATATTTTTAGTTTGTTGCCAAGGTAGCACTGTGAGAAATCTCACTTGAATGTTATGTAAGAGGTGAGACACAACAGTCTGACTCGGCGCGAGCGCGTACCCGGCTCGGCCCGGCGCTTCGGTGCATTGCTGCTGCTGTTGCTGCTGTTCGCCTCAAACGCTGTGTTTAAACAACGTTCCAGACCTTAGCGGCCTACCGAGTGGCTGTATGTACATAGTTGTTAATACATCCAATTAATGATGTCTGACATGCTATTTTTGTAGGGAGAAAATACGTGTTAATGATATTTTGAGTTAAATATCTTTTGGGAGGATTTGCTGAACAAGTTGCACTTTTGTTACGATGCTTACGCTTGATACAAGCTTACGCTGTCTTAAATTATTAAAAGAAAATAAATCCTGTCTGCAAGAAACCAGCTGGTTTAGAACAGATTAGTACGTGATATATTAGAGACCGATCTTTATATTCCGTATTTTCCAGCACTCCATGAATTCTATTATCTAAATATTTCCACACTATTTTGTGATTAAAAAAATTCTTACTAAGGAATAAAATCTTTAATACGCAAAATGGGGTTGTCTACTAATTAAGAAGCTTACGATAATAGGTAATAACAGTAGGTGCGCGGGGCGTCCCAAGGTGTGATGCTGCAGCTGACGGTGATCGCTGCACGCCTCGGCACGTTTTGAAGCTGGGTTTCAGTGTGCTCGGTTTCCTTTAAGTCCCTTTGGCCAACTCTGGTGTAAGAGGTGCGTGTTTCACAAAGCAGCGCGTAAAGCACGCACGTGGAGCAGACGTGCTCCTTCCTGATGCTGACCTTTTCCCTCTTCCTCCTGCAAAATACTAATGTTGTCTTTTGAAATGAATCCTTTGCGTTTCTGCTGCTGTGTGTATGCTGTCTTTGTTCACTGTGAGCAAACGTGATGGTCTGCGTGACGGTCAGTTCCACGAGTACCTGAACTCCAGAGGAACGATGCATGTCCCAGCCTGGAAATCAGCTGGGGAAGCTGAACCTTTGGGGCAGGGGGAGAGCAGGAGGGGAAGCGGAGCAGTGGGAGCAGGCAGGTAACTCACAGCATGGAAATACACTACCCTAAAGACCTCCACAGGTTTAATATCTGAGCCGCTCATCACCTTTTCTTCCCCGAATTCTTCCTATTCCAGGGAAATAAAATTAAGGAAGCCCTCCAACAGTAGCCTGCGTTTATGTAAGAGAGAAATAGAGAGTGCTTCTTGCTCCCTCTTCTGGTTCCTCAGCACCAACGCCCTGCGCTCGGCTGCGCCGACAGAATGAAGTTGGAGCAGCAAATCCTGGGACTCGTGCTGACTCCAGTGGTCCTTCGGGATACAAGAGGACGTATAAATCGGGTGACAAATAAGTTCTTTTCTTAAACTGTTCAAACACGATTGTTAAGAAGTAGGTGTGTCTCTTTGTGTGGAAACTATAGTAACTTTAATTTCTACTAGAAAAAGATACCATAGAAAGATCCCAACCTGTGATTTTTCCCATTCGGTCTCAGGGCTGCTACTTCACAGCCCCGTACCTGTCGAGATCAGTTACTGTGGGCTGAAAGCAAAGTGTATCGAATGGCCGCTGGCCATGGATGTTGTTCTGTGCATAGGGCTGTCACAGGGATGAAAGGGAGCTGGGTGCAGCCCTTCTGCTCTGCAGCTCACCAGCCACTTTGCTTTGACCTGCATGCCTAAACACCTAAACAGCTACACTGGGCTGGCCGTGCTCGTTTACCCTCTCACCAGGGAGAGAATGGGCCTTACTGTACGTGAAGCCCTTCGTGCCAATTTATTACATGCACAGAAATGGCAGAGCCATGAGCACTTCTGAAAAAAGCCCGTCGCTACCCCTCCTACACAACCTGGGTGGTGTGAAACCCGAGTGAGGACCAGGCTCTGTGTCTTCGTCATATTCCCATTGGGAATACGGATCAGCTTAGATTTCATTGGGCTATAAACCAAGATCCTTACAGGGTTTTACCAATTTCAGTGCTTACTGTGTACAATAACAGGATGGCTTATTTTTATTAGCCCTTGAATCAAGCGTGCCAAATGATTTCATGCCAAGTTACAGCATTAATGGAGTCTATTAATTTATTACATAAAACATAAAGGCAAAATATGTGTTTCAGATAATACCAATGCCTAACAAATGCAAACAGGTTTAAAAGAGGCTTGTAATTGGGGCTGATAACTCACTGCTGCTGGAGGCAAAAGGCAAATGCCAGGAGGGACCCGAAGAATCAGCTCTTCAGGTTTTCATTCAATTCCAGGCTTCCTCAGATCCCTAAGCCAAACTGTATGTTTTACATTTTCCCAAAGTTAAATATATAAACAACAGACAACAGCCCGGCAGGCTTAAATATATATTCACTTACCTGCAAATATCAGTGCTCGTTATTCCTACCTACTTTCTGTAACTTTATAATACATGGTGCGACTCTTACCTGTGCTTCCCAGGTGCTAGGAGTGCAGGACTGGGTGCTGTATGGATGGCATACGCTGGGATAGATACTTTATTTCTCATAAACCACAAGACACAACATAAAGGGGTAAATGTACTTTTTTAAGCGATAAAGTTTGAAAACAGGTCTTACTTACCCAGTATATTATGACGGTATGGAAGGTTCCAACACAGTGTGCCAAATGAAGACCGTTAAGCCAGTGGAAGGTAATATCATATAACTCCCACTTAAGGCAATGAAAGTTTTATGTTTGGAAAGATTACAGTTACAGAACTCAAATTGACTATTGACTCTGTTTAAGAAAGGCCTGACCTACCAATTAAGTCAGTGTGAGTCTGTTTCTTGAGCGTAATTGGTCTTGAAGTAGGTCCTAAGTCTAAGTTTTGGGGCTTTTTTGTTTGTTGGCTTGGTTTAATTCTTACTGCTAGTTGGGGCAGACTGACTCTGTTCAGTACTCTGCAAGCCTGGGGACTGCGTGCACTGCAGTGTTTCAGCACAGGCAAATTTATAGTCTGTGGGTCCCACAATGTGTTTCCTTTCCTCTTCGAACATCAGCTCCTGAAGTCATGTGATCTTTGCCTTCACTTGAGAAGTTTCCTGCCTGTTAGCTGCAGAAATGTACTTAAAACATGACCTTAAAGAAAACAAGAAACAGAAATGCCTAATTTCCTCTCTGTAAAATAACACTTGTAATTTTTAGAGCCAGTTTCACTCAAGAAAGCCTGACTCTCTTCACTGTTGCTGGCTATGCTGCAGAACAGCTCAGAGAAACCAGTGGCTCACCTGCCACTAGCAGCAGCTGTGCAAGTCCCAGGCAAACTCAGGCCACAGCAAGCTGTCGCTGCCACTTGTCTCTGGGTCCCTTATGCAGTCACAGGTCTCCAGGTTTGCCCACCTTCCTTGAACACAAACCTCGCCACTGCCTCCATCACCCAGGCCCAGGTCAAGCAGCATGGCCCTCTCTGCCTCCCTGAACACATGGATGCCCAGCAGCAATGTTGCTGCCTGCTCCTGGGGCACCAGCATGCCTCCTCCTGCCTGGTAGTGCCTGGAAGAGGCAGGTCATGCATGGCACGGGTGGCAGGCCATGGCCTCGTGCTTCCCAGGAAGCTGGGACCATGGTTTCAGGCAGCTCTCTAAGGCCCAGGGCATGGGGACAGCTTTCTCCAGTGTCCGTAGAGACCTTCTGTTGTTTTCTTTCCTATTATGTATTTCCAAAGCTCAGTTTCCCTGTCCCTGTTGATCCTGGTGCAGGCTACAAGCACGTGCACTGATTTTCACCAGTCTTGGCAGATCTTTTACCTCAGCCAAGATCTTCTGGGGTCAAATAAGAAAATGAGGATTTGTTCCTCATTAGAAATACATCCACATTCCCTTCCCCACCGAGTTTATCACAGTGAGGTGCTCAATCTACCAGAAAGGACACAACACTAATTGGCACAAATCTTGTCTGAGTGCTCTGTGAGCTGAGTCCCTTCATCCTCTGGTACCATAAGATCCCCAAGTGCAGGCATCTGCCAGGCTTTGCTGTCTGCGTGACTGCTGCCTAGGGAAGCACCTCCAAGCTGTGCCCTTGCTCATCCCCCTCAGTGCTGAGGTGAGCCAGGTCTGCGTGATACATCCCCATCCAGACCAAAGCCGGAGAACCAGATACCAAAACAGAAAGGCTTGTGGTCACGGCACTCTCACAACTGAGCCATTTCTGAAGAACAGCCTCAGGAAAAGAGCTATGTAAATGTGGCACCCTCTTACTCAGCAGAATAGGGCTCCCCGAGTGTGTTCAGAGCCCCACCTGCACTACGGAGCCCACTGGGCTGATGGATGCTGAAGCAGACTCAATGCTCCCTGCTCTTTACCGACACAGTTGCCAAGGCTTCAGCCCCACAGTTGGCAGCAGGCAGCACAAAGCTTTGCTTACACATAGCACTGCTTGCAAAGCATCTCTACACAGGAGCAGCCGTTCATCTGTACAGCCCTTGGCACGGCTCTGAGGTAAAGATTGGGCTGCAGCCCTCCGAGCTGGCTCCGGAGCTGCCGTCCAAGGCCAGTGACCCTTCCGGTGGCCCCGGTCCACGTTCCCTGGCCAAGACGGCTGCAGGCCTGGATCCCGGCTTCCAGCGGCAAGGCCAACGGCTCGGGAGGAAACACCCTGTCCGTACCCTGCCAGGGTGCAGGGGCCGCCTCAGCCCGGCGGCTCGCCACAGCGCGAGGCACCAACGGCCATCACGCGCGCGCCCACCTGACCGCCGCGCACGCTGCCTGGCACGTGCTGCGCGGCCGCAGGGAGGTTGGGGGCCGAGGGGGCGGGGCCGCGGCGGTGCCATGGCAACGGGCGGCGCGGGGAAGCCGTGGCGCGGGCCGCGCGTTCCCTCAGGCGGCGGTATTAATGGGACGCGTTAGCCCTGCCCGCTCGGCCCGAGCGTTGCTCGGGGCTCGGCCCCGGAGCCTTGCGCTGAGGGAGAAGCGCAAATTTGTGCTTTCCCAACAGCCGAAATAGTTTGCTCCTTCGCTTCAAAACTGACTTGTGGTGGCAGGGAAAGCTGCGGCTGGAAGACTGAGGAGAAAACGTGGTAATCTGAGAGGAGGAACCTGGATTCCAGCCCTGCTTTACAACGTACTGATGCATTTTATGTTACAAACTCGCTGTAAACAAATACAAATGGGTTTGTACAGGAGCCAGGGCTGCAGCCGGCACTCTGGTTTCCTCTTACCTCATATTAAGACCCTAATCTCAAACTATTGCACGCTAAGCGACTGCTTAATGACCCTGTGCAGACTGCAATGAGATCCACAAGAGAGACAGAGCGTGCATCTCCGAGCGCAGCTCTTAGCCAGAGCCCTCCCGCAGCAGTGGGAGACGCAGGGCTGAGCCTCCTTGGGGGAGAGCATGCGATCCAAACCACCTACAGAGAGAAATGTTCTTCTTAGTAAACTTTTACCTCAATACAAGGCTGCTCCTCTTCCAGCTGCAGCTTTTTGAGTGAGGAGTGGTGCCCTCTGTTGTTCTAGAGAGAAGTTGCTGTGATTTAGGAGACAGAGCGTGAATGTTTGTTTTTTCCAGTACGACAACATCTTACAGATGCTCTGGTTTTGATGTACACACAGCTTGCTGGGTCTGCCAGCTCAATGTACTGTGCTCAGGAATTCAGTTTCCAGAGTGACATCCAAAAAGGAGGCATCTGTAGGGGGTACGTGCCAACAGGATGAGTAGGAAAAGCCTGGTTACTATCATGCTATTAAAAAGGTAGAAAATACATGTAGAATAGGCAAGAACTGCTCCTTAGAAGTGCCACCAAGGTAAATGAAGAGTGTGAGAATATTTGTGGGCAGGAGTCAGAGGTAAAGTAGCCTTCAGCATCGCCTTACACCTGAGAGAGAAGGAGTTACTGTGGTTTAAGAGAATGCTGTCATCAGGCAGTGTTTGTGGGCACTCCTAGTCCATCCGTAAAGAAAAACGCCTGTGTAAACTTGGGACTGTAGCTTGTTCTACAGAACAGAGAAATGAGTAAGTGAAGATCTATCCATCTGCCTGCAAAACATGAAGCAGCTATACAAAATGCCTAACAACTGGTCACGGGGGCAAGTTCCTGCGCTGTAAATTACAGGGTAAGTACAGTTATTTCAAATGACCTTCGAGAGTAATCTGTACGCCATGCCCCAGGAGCCATCTCTGGGATGTGTGCTGCCATTGGTGTCTTGCCAGGCCTAGAAGGCATTTCCAAGAGTCCAGCTGTTTCCTGCTATCGCTGAGTGCTGTCTGCTATAACTGTTTTAAAAGTATGCTGTAATATCATGGGTTTGCTTGGGTTTAGTAGGGCTGTACATTCAAAGGGGCAGAGGGCAATTGAGTTGTCTGTCAAACTCAGTGACAAGGTACTGCCTGTCCCTTATTTTGGTTTCTCAGATCATCTGTATCTTTTCCAGGAAAAAAGCTGCCTGGTCAGAAACAGCATGCTTGTAGTTTAGGGTGCCCTAGCCTTTTCCCTAGTGGGTACAGTCACATCATTTGCATCTGTACAAGCCTGTAAAGAGGGGGATCTCTTCCATTTTCACAGATGTTGCCTGTGAGTCCACACGACATGACAGTGCCATCGAGAGAATGCTTCTTTGAAGGCGCTTCTGCATTGTGAGACAAGCTTCTGGCTGAGCCAGAAGGAGGCAGGTGAAACTGCAGCTCAGCCATGCAATAATGAATTACAGCAGAAGCATCACTGTAAGTTGCCCACTTTTTCGATGCATGGTTTCAAACCACTGTAGATTCTGATGTGTCTTCAAATCAAAACATGCCATGCGTGGTTACTGCTTCTGCCATGGAACTAAATCTGGCTATAATCAAAGTTCATTTTTTTTTGGTTTTGTTGCTTTCCTAGTAAAATAGGCAACTTGTATTTGCTGGCATAGGTATCAGTTAGCTAAGTACAGTTACCTTAAGAAGAAATCGTAATAGACTCAAATTTTATCTGCAGATGCAGCCATCCTAAAATTGCGTAGTTCAGATTGAGTTCCTTTTGTTAATATCCTTCAGTTACATTTTCACCTTCTGGCTCTAATCAGACACAGATGCCATGAAATGCCATGCACCTGTCTGTGTGCATCAGAGAATGTATGCATTTCTATAGCCAGAATGAGACAGAACAATGCCGGGAGGATTACCCTTATTGTTAGGTTAGGCTCCAAAAGTATTTTTACTTCTTGAAGCTGAGAGACTGGTGAGGGTATCTGTAGTCTTGATGATCTGCACTATAAGAAAACAAACCTGACAGTTCATCATATAATAGCTTGTTATTGTTAATTCCAACTTTCCCACTTTGCGGTCTCTGCCAATGAACTTAAATTGGCTTAATCCTGCAAGGAGCCAAACTCTTCCTGCATTTCGGAAACCAGCGTGCTAAAATCAATGGTGGATGAAAACGTTCGTATTGCAGGACAAAGCTTCAAGTTTAGAACAAACTAATTAGATCTCATAGGTAAAATCATTGTGGCTTTATTGATTGAACTGGCCCAACACTTGCAAATGGAGATATTAGAAGTCATTTCTTTTGAAGTGCTTCCATTGCTTAATTTGAAAAGCAGATAAATCTTTCGCTATCAGGACAAGATTAATCCTCTGATTGAAAGGTTAGGAGCAGCTTCCTCTGTGTATGACATTTTGGTAACTCCAGACCACAGTACTGCTTACTATTGAGCTGCCTCTGCTCATTTACCTCTTGCTCAAGAGCTAGAGACCGGATGCTAAGCCAGATGGCCCTCCAGCCTGAGCGAACCGTTGTTGGACAACTCTGCATTTTCTGTGAGATCAGAATGGACGTTTTAGTAAAGGGTTCACATTCAGAAGTAGGTACATAGAGATGATGAGCATTCTGTGGAGGTGCTTCACCTTCCTGGGCCTTCGTTTTCCAATTTAACAAAAGCAGCAGTAGTACTGACTGCCCTGACTAAATGCAGATATGTGTGTGTTCATATGCAACAGATTTTCCTTCTTGAGAATTTTAGGCTGTGTTCCAACAATGTCAAACAAGCAATTTTACCAGGTACTCACACTTCTCAGGCTGCTGGGCCTGATGTTGCATTTGCTCACAATTCCCAAAGTAAGTGGTTGTCCTGTCTTACTGCATGCCTGGGATGGGCTAAGTCCATTTTTCCAACCAAAGCAGGTGCCAGAAGCACCCAGAAGCAGGTGCTTCCAGCTGAACAGTACCCCAGGTAACTGTGGACAAAGGTAGCAGTAAGAACTTCATTGAGCAGGATTTGAGATAAGATGCCATCAGCTGGTTATTCACTGCTTTGTCAAAAGCCTGTGGCTGCACTAATTATTATGTAAATGGCAATGCCTTAAAATGGTATTTGATCTCAGAACTGAGCAGAAGCGTTAAAGTCTTTGTGCTCAGCCTCACTGAGGGGTTCTCCTTCTGTACAAGTCTCCAGAGTCAGAAAACAGCTGCAGAAAGGCAGCCTTCTTCTATAGTTTAACTCTTGCGCACTTTCTCTCTTCAGCCTCTCTAATACCAAAGGGTTTCTACGGACAACCATGAAATGGCAGTCTTTCACAGCAGATTACTAGGTGCTCACATGTTGTTAGGACATCAGCAGACCTGTGGAAATACTGGAACGCTTAGGACCGCTGAGCACATTCAGCCTGCTCAGTCAATCATTTGTAATGATCAGCTACAACATGCTCCACATAGCACTTGGGAAAGGACTTAGGCTGTCTCTTATAATAGCATCACTTTGAAAGAAGAAGTGGTTGAACTAAAGTTGAAATAAGAGGGTTTTTATTCCTTTACTTACCTTTCCTTTTAATCCCTTTAGAGAAAAAGCAGTTTAAAGCTAAACAAGAATTCACCTTTGGAAACCCCCATCTTCCCCTACCAGGTCTGCATGTTGCTCTCACTTACAGTAACGGTAACTCAGAGCAACTTCTTGTCATCCTCTTGGTACCATGAAAAGATATTACTTTATTGCAATAGTATCTAGATGGCACAGCCAAGATCAGGACCACAGTGGGCTAAGTACTATTTGCCAAACAAATAGGAAATGAGGCATGGTTCCCCACAGGGCTTGCGGTATATATAGACAAAGTCAAAGGGGATGAAACAGCATTATCTCAAGCTTACAGCTGGGGGACTCCAATCCAGAGGGATTATATTAGCTCACCCAGGGTCACACACAGGAAATCTGTGGCAGAGATGTAAAATAAAACAAGAACTTCCCAGTCCCAGGGAAATACACCAGGCACAGTGGAATGTTTCAACTCACATCAGTAGAGGTTTTAGAAAGCTACCAGGCCTGAGCGCTCCTTACAGACTGTGGGAACTGCATCAGTTGTGCCTCAACCACACTCACTGCAACAAGGGCACAGCTCTTTGTAAGCATTACTGCGTCCTTTCTGGGATAACACATGTAAAGATGGGATGTTGTGTATTTATGTGATTCCCTCTTGCGTGCTGTATGCCTAGACAATCTGCTTTCCAACTAGCTGTGTGACTGCTGCTCCAGGCATGTTGGCATGTACTGCTGCCCTCTCGTGTAGACTTCGTTGTAATTGCAGTGATTTGATAGAAAAGGGGCAAGATTACCCAGTGCCCTGCATCTAGTGAAACCTTATACGCCAACACTCAGCTAATGGACATCCTTACCTTTCTCATTTAGCTGTGTCTCTATCTCATCCACGCTACACGTTACATACAGTGGAGAATCCAGGTCATAGTTGTGGTAACCACACAGAATTTTTAGGTCAAGATAACAGTTAAAACAACGTTACAGCAGCGGTGGTAGTTAAATGGTGGCTGGTGTTCTTGGGTTTTTCATCAGTTTCCCAGAAAGGCAGTTCTACCTCACTGATCAAAGTTCACCTCGGGTTAATTCTGACCATGACAGTCAAATCATTTTCTCTCACACACAGCATTTGATCAAAAGCAGTTTGGTGGATCTAGTACAAGGGATATATTATTGCAGGCTGTGACACTTTTAACTATATGTGTTATTAAGAAATTCCAGTTATTCCCCATTTAAAGGCTGGCCTGCATTTTATTTTAATAACAGCAGCTGATGGTACCTGGTGGTACTGCGTCACTGCCTCTAAAGCTGGATGGTTCCCTTCACCCTCCATCACACAGGTTGTCAAAGAGGTTGAAGGACAAATAATTGAGCCATAGACATTTTAGTTGGTGCACATCTTCTATGCCCCCTCCCCCCCCTCCCCCCGTCTTTTTTGTTATTATTCTACCAACAGTCTTCCCTTTAAAAATAACCAGGCAGCTACATATTGGCACTCATTTGTGTTACCCCCCCCCCCCCCCCCCCCGTCTTTTTTGTTATTATTCTACCAACAGTCTTCCCTTTAAAAATAACCAGGCAGCTACATATTGGCACTCATTTGTGTTACATTGGATGCAGGGCTTTTTTTGTGTGTGTGTGGTTTTTTTGTTGTTATTTGTGTTGGTTTTCAAGTGGACCTCCCATAAGCCCAGCTGGAGCTCCTCTGAAGATCTTTTTCAAACTTGAGTTCATTAAAAAGAAATAATAGAAATTTTTGTGGTTGATGCCCCATCCCTGGAGACTTTCAAGGCAAGGCTGGATAAGGCCCCGGGCAACCTGATCTAGCCGTGGCGTCCCTGTTCATTGCAGGGGAGTTGGACTAGATGGCCTTCAGAGGTCTCTACTCAACTCTAACTATGATTCTATGAAAACTTTAATTCCTTCCACCTTGGTTCAGGATTAAGTATTAGTATTAGTTCTTTTATATTGCGTTTTCTCAGTAGATCTCCCAATTATTTACTGCCTTTTTTTTTTTTTCCTGCTGCAAGGAGGCAGAGCAAGGCAAAGTGCATAGCTGAAACAACAATCACAAAATAGTATGTGCAAAAAATATGCACAGAAAGGGAGAACATAGCTGAAACAATAGCATCAGTTCTGTGTTTTGGAGGAACAGTATAAATGAAAGCATGCTACTGGGGAACAAGCCAACGTGTATTTAGTTAATGAAGTAATTAAATTATGAGAGAGGTGTCAGAAATAGCCTATATCTGTTGCAGGCCAAATACTCTTCACTAATGTGTTACAGCACAGGAATCTGTCCTCCTGACTGGACTTCAGGTTTTTTTGTAACCCTCCTTTTCCTCAATGCAGTCGTGACTCAGAGGACTGGAAACTGAAATCAAAGTAATAATTAACTCATGTGGACCAAAGCAAACACCAGAGACTGACATCCAGCTGTCAGCTCTTTCAGTTGAGAATCCCTTCTGCTGTGTAGCTGTTACACCATGTTAAGTGTACAAACAGGAGGGGGAATGGCTGTTTATGAGGGTGCACAGTGATAGGACAAGGGGGAATGGTCTTAAACTGAGACAGGGGAGGTTTAGGTTAGAAATTAGGAGGAAGTTTTTCACTCAGAGGGTGGTGATGCACTGGAACAGGTTGCCCAAGGAGGCTGTGGATGCCCCATCCCTGGAGGCATTCAAGGCCAGGCTGGATGTGGCTCTGGGCAGCCTGGTCTAGTGGTTGGCGACCCTGCACATAGCAGGGGGGTTGAAAGCAGATGATCCTTGAGGTCCTTTTCAACCCAGGCCATTCTATGATTCTATGAAGTCGCCCACCAAACAGTAGCTTATGCTTAGCAACTCAAAGCCATAGTTTGGTGACATGACAGCACACAGAACAGGGAACTCACTGCAAAGAAGGGGACAAAGTACACAGCATACCCATCTGGAAAAATAGAACAAACCAGACCAGCTGAGATTGTCTCCATCCAATATTTCTGGAGAAAATTAATGATGAAACAGTGGCTGGCCTAGACAGTGTTCACTCACTGACACTAGCTACATTACCAAAGCTAGCAAATAAATATATCATTTTCAAGAAAGACAATAATGGACAGTCACTTACTGTGTCCTACTTCAGACACTAGAGAACTTAGTTGAAACAATCATTAAAAATTGGGACTACAAAGAAATATCACCTAGCTGACAAGGGTGTGACAGGCCGAAGAACTCAGAACAGCTTCTAAACAAAATGGACCATTGATCTGCTCTGGTTTTGCAACTCATTAGTGGTCCGGCTACACTGAGCTAGTTAGTGCTGCAGCACCACTTTGTTCTTTAAAGGCAAAGCAAAAGATCAGAACCATTAGCTGTGCCACTGGCTCTACTGGAGCACAACAGGAAGCCTTAGTTACCACAAAAAGCAGCTAGGTGACTCGCACAGCAGAAAATGGCATCTTTCAGGAGCAGAGGTCCTCTACAAACTTACACGGTCCTGCCAGTATGAATGCCGCTAGCTAGGGCTTCAGTGAAGCTCATTACCTCGTCTGTCTGTCAACAGCACTACTACTGTTAGCTCATTTATCTTCACATCTAATGACACTGAGCTTCAGTTGGTTTAGGAAAAGAGATTTGTTGGGACATTAGACTAAGGACTGTATTCGGATAGCTTAAATCACTGTTCCCTGGCTGTGGCAAGTTCCCCTGATCAACAACAATGAACTCAAGTGATCTTCATGTGCCCTGCTGTCTTCGGCACAGGAATTAAACCTGAATCAGGCCTTCAGCTCTCTGTTCAAAGCTTGATTTCCTCCTGCTGAACCATAAGCACCTTGTGTGTTTTTCTTTGAAAGTTCTGTATATTCAATTCCCCTCTCTGATCATCGTCTAACAACCCCTGCCTCTCTGCTTTAAAAGTTATATTTCCTCTTAGTTGCTGACACTTTCTGTTATTTGGGGATGAACATGAATCTTAGTGGCAGTTCTTCAGCTAAAAACAAGCTCCATCACCTCTTCAATTTCTTGGCTGTATTTGTATTGAAAATATCTGGTAGAGGCCCCACACTGACCAGGCACGTGTCCCCTGCCCCCAGGTAAATTGTCATTTGGGAGCAGCCAGTGTTTTGCTCAACACAAGGCCGTTTCTGAAAGCATTTGAGCTCCAGACACACAGAACATCATCTTGTTCTTTGATGGACAGAGTTCAGCTGTAGATGAGATGTATGCAAGAGGTACAGTGCAATTCCAGCAAACCATGAACTGTAAAGACCCAAAGTTTCAGAGGGGAATTTATTGTATGGGAGCATATTTAATATCTTTTGTCAACCATTCATGAGAATAATCAAAAATAGAAGCTTTTAAAATGACAAAATATAGTTACATATAGTACAGATTTTTATCTCGCATCGAAGCAGAGCAGGAAGAAAATGCTCATTTGTGTTTTCACAGTTAGTTGGCATTGCTTCTCAACGTTAAAGCTTCAGCAACTCAGATCTTCCAGTCTGAGCCCCCATTGAGTAGTTTCACCAGGTGGCCGTATTCACGAGCGTGCATGTCCTCTGCATTTGGATACCCTTTTTGCTAAATATAGCGGACGTACTCGATCCATCTTGGAACTGCTTGCATTTTCAGAGGTACCAAATATGCTTGAAATGAAGCATCCTTGCTGCAACAGAAAAGACTTTTCTATCAGAACATGCTTTTAGGCCCAATTCAGAAACACGTCTGTGCTTAAACCCTATTAGGTTCAAAGGACTCTGAATTTATCCTTTAAGACCACCTCTACTCGTTCCGTCCCACCTAAGCATTGCACGTTGGTATGAAGTGTTAAAACAGTACTTGGTCGCACCTGGAAGTTGCTTGCAACACTGCAGAGGATTTGAACATTCTTCAGCAGTCCATTTACTCAAGGCATTCACTGCATGCTCGTATTTATCTATATACTGCACACATACTCCAGCCATCCCACAATATTATTGCAATAATTCCTTGCTGGTAGAACAGCTTACATACCAAGTTTCAGTTCTTTAGCTTTCTATAAACAGAAAAAAAAACCAAACCAAAAACCAGCTGAAGAGAGCTAGAACAGCTTTCAATCAGTCACTATATTGGCATTGAAAGCTTTATTTCAAAAACTTTAAGCAGCAATACTGAATAAATAGAGTGATTGTTTTGTCATCTCCATACAACCGATGGCCTTCATCCAAAACATTAAAATACTGTAGCAAACAAACATGCACGTTTCAATATGTTCTGTAAAAAGAAAAAAAGGAAAAAAAAGTGTAATATAAAGTAACACTTTGACACTTATCAATTCTGATACAGTACAGACCATTAAAGACTCTTTTCTGGAAAAAATATCTGAATACAGTTTTGGTATTTACACGGATCATTAAGGCCCAATTCACTCAAGTTAATGCACATCAGGAATTTATATGCTTCAAGATAACTCACTAAAAATTACAAGATCTGTTTTTTGTTCATACTCATACGATCCCAGTTCACTAAAATATACTCTTCAAGCTAAAAAGAAGGCAATTATTGCCCCAAGAGGAGACTTACTTCACTAAAAGATCTCTTCCCTCTTACCTCACAATGAAAGCATGTTTGCATATTGCTAATGCTAGCGTAGTTCTCTTGCTAAAGAACTTCCTTCCAGCTTGCTAGGGTTTATAAAAACAAGTAATCACAAAGCTAACGTAGCATTTTCAGAAGCAATTCAGGCACTTGGGAACCCGAGTCCCACCGTAGGATAATGGGAGGCAGGTTCCTAGCTCACTTTTCAAAGTGGGATTTGCATTTCTCCGTTGCTTGGGCATTCAGAACGTTTACCTTGGCGTTACCCTACTGGCTTGTCAGTCAGTCTCTCCCCCTTCCCCCAACAACACAGCATCACCACCAAAAATAAACTGTATCCTCGTGGATTGGAGAGGTAACAGTTAATTTCCATTAGTAATAAACTTCAGGAGTTCTCCATATAAATTCCCTGTGCGCTGGAAAACAGTGCTCGCGTATTCAACTATTTAATGCAAGCAAAAACAATTATCATGCTGGCCAGTACACAATCTGGCGCTTGTTAGAATGAGTACGTGTAGCTTCTTTTCTGCTAATGCCCCACGAGGAGGTTTGAAACACTTCTGAAAATGAATTTTTCTACATCTCTAAAAAAAGAGTGAGGTTCTGTAATTGATCACAAGCAAAACTCTTAGCGTCGTAACGTGAGGAATTGTCGTCACTGTAATACGTCGTTCAATTCGCGTTTAATGTGATGGCATGCCGTTTCTTTTTGGTTTATTTACAGAGAGGGTGCAAATGCTACAAAACTTTAACCTGGCTGAAATTGAATAAGCAACAGGAGCTCGGAGGGAGGGAGCTGCGGATTTGCCGCCGTCTCACAAATGGCAGGTTCAGACACAAAAGCCTCTCCTTTGCCACAGCAGTGGCTGAAGCTGTGAACGTCTTCTAGATCACCCTGACATACGCTAAAGCCCTGATAAGGAGGGTCCCCTTGGTGATGCAATGGCTATTTTTGAGCCAGCTCTAGGCTGGCACTTCAGTCAAACAGCTGCTGCAATCAGCAGATGCCATTTTTTTATTTTTTATTTTTTTAACTTAAATGGGAAAATCCTTCCTTGGTTCTATTAGGAAACCATAACTCAAGCCCTCCAAAGCTGCTCTTCCCCTTCCTTTCAACCCTTTTCCTCCTCCCTATAACCTCAGGAATAACCTCCCAGAGAAAGAGGGCTATTTTTTTTTCACGATGCAAGAGCTCAGCTCAGCTCTAACTGATACCTGTGGGAGATGGACCAGTCACTTACAGTCTGACAAAAACATTAAGTGGGTATGTATTCTCATCTACCTTAAACTGCTTCATCTCAGTACGAGGCTAAGATTGTAACAGGCTTTTCCTTGTGTTTCCCCCTGTCCCCATGCAGCATAATCTGGGCCAGACTTTGCAAGGTGCTGAGTGCCTCAGTTCTCTAGTGTCAAGAGGAGGTGCTGAAGATGCAAGATATTCAGTGGAGAGGGCCATTTTTTTCTGTAAATTGAGCCCAGAACGTAAGGCATATATGCTCAAGTACCTTGGACAGATATTGTCCTGAAACTAGGTATATTTTACATTTTTTTTAATATATGTATATCTATATATACATTCTCTTTTTAATACAAAGTTATGGGCACAGTAAACGTGAGCACAGAATGGTGATAAACTAACAAACAGTAAAACTGTGAGCACTGCAAAGGTTCCTTGGGTAGGAACATCTCATTTTCCAGTTTACTCACAAGGAAAAAAGAAGACCTGATAATTTAAACAGTAAAAATTCAGTCCATTTGGAAAGGTTCTTTATATATTCACAGCCTTATCTGTTGCTGTTAGTCAAAGTACAGCAGCATTTTTAGAATATATGATGCCATTAATAAGTGGAAAATAACAAATTCATTGAACACTCAAGAGTCCTTCATCTTCTACTGTGTCTGATAAAGCTTCTGTTTGTCAGTATGACTAGGAAGCTCCTTTTCTTAAAAAAAGAAAAAAAAGGAAATTGAAATTAACACTTATCTGCACATCAGTAAATCAACACAAGAAGATGCTAAGAGTTAAAAATTTTCTATGGCTAAAAAGCTTGGAGTTTCCTACCGGCGGTAAAATCCTGACCCTACCAAAGGTATTAGGAGTTCTGTCATTTTGCCACTGACTGAACTCTGGGGTTCCTCTTCGTTTTTGTGCTCTGGGGACCTAAATATGAAATACTACAGTGACAGCACTTGACACCCTCTCACGTCATGGTGACCTCAAATGTGTGGATGACGGTTTGAGCTGCTGTTAGAACAGGAAATCCAAATGCACCTAGGTAAGGTCCATCCATTCTCCATCTCGTCCATGAGGCTGTAGCCTCCTAACATATATCAGGTGTCCCACTGATGCCAATAACTTACTCTGCAAACTTGGTATGCACGCTGTCAATCCAATTTCAAGACCCACACCCAACATGCTAAAGCCATTTTGCCTAAACCTCGCCTTGATTGCCTTAGAGTAACGTTAAGATAAAATGTTCTCTCTCTGTTGGTTTGGGTTTTTTTTTTTGTAAAAAAGCATCTACCAGATCTTTTAATTTTCTGTGTGTGTACTTCATGTTCTGTAACTGACTGAGCAGCAGTACATTTTCAAGGGGGTTAAAGTCTACCATTTTACACTGGGGACCTGGAATGAAATTGGCCTAGCTCCACTCAAGTCGGCAGAAGCTCTGCTATCGACCTCACGGGACTCTGCCAGGTTTCTTCCCTCCACAAAACCTGGGTGGACTCTGGAAGGCTGGGAGAGGATGCTCATTTGTGTTGGTTTGTTTTTTTCTCCTCCAACAGCATGATTTACTGCAAAATAAGAACACTGTAATGGCTATTGGCAGAAATAAAGTACAAAATCACACACAGTGAAAGCCTCTTACTCTCTTTTGGTAAGATATATGAAGACAAATTCTTACATTGTTCTTTTCTCAAAAGGCATATACAATGTGGCAAAATATTTCAAATATACATTCTATATAATAAAATATCATCTAACTAGTGCATCCTCAATCGTATGCTGGAAATATTCTTACCAAGCTAAGGTTTAAATTCCGTCAGTCTTTTGAACGCTAGGTGCTTTGCTCAAGGCAGATTCAACAGCAAGTAAATCCCACAAACTCACTTTTAAAAGGTAGCAACGGATGGAACGTGACATATGACCCACAACAGAAATGAACAAAGTCAGTGGTGAGAAACCATTTCAGAGGTTCAGCACACAGCTCTCCGCGTTGCAAGTTGTCGCACTTGATCAAAGGGTGGATGTCTGTACATGCAAATTAAAGTCACCTTGTCAGACCGATGTACAACCATACATGATTATTCACAAGTTAAAAAATAAAAAATATAAAAGGTCAACATTCACACGTCCATTGATTAAAAGGAATAAATTAAACCTCAAATCAGTTGCATACATGGTTTCCTTCACCCTCAGTCTTTTATTTACGCCTATACATGGAATAATACTTTCCCAAACGCTTCTGAAGTGGCAAAAACCTCCATTTGGTTTTGCGCTCTAGGTGTGTGACAGCAACTTCACCATTGCCAATTATGAATCGAGACAGTTCCTCTGTCTCTTCAGCATCAGTGCACAAGGTATGGCTCCAAGTACTGTGTTGGAGGAAGAAGACAAAAAATAGGGTGGCTTAACAGAAAAAAAAAAAACAACAAAGCTTCTTCCATCGATCATTGGCAGAACAAAAGAAAAGTGTATCTTGTCCAGGGTACCTCGCTAGGTCCTCTCCTAGAGGTATGCAGTGTCATACATAAATGCCCTCCGGGTTAAAACCAGACGACAGGGGATTCTGCAGAATCCGAAGGTTACTGGGGAGCTGCCTTGATGATCCAGGGCGCTTCAATGACCCCGACTGAAATGTCGGCTCTGCGCAAGAAAGAGGGAGGTTAGAAAAGTCATCATCTAAGGTAACGTCACATAACAACTCCCTTCTTCCTGCTTACTGGCACACTTAGTGCAGCTTAGAATAAAAATAGTACTACGTACAACAAATAATTCAAACGCCTGAATTGGAAGTGATGAGACCTGAGGTGCACGCTCCCTACTCATTGCAAAATAGAGAGCTACTCAGTATAATTACTCTCCCACAAGGAACACACACATAGATACATGCAATGCATTCATGCAGCAGTGTGCAGAAAGAGCTTGTATCTATACGTAACTCAAAGCTTTCTGCCCACTTAAATGACAAACTTCACGCTCTTCAAATACTGATGTTTAAGGCCTGGTTACCCTGTCTTCTCTCCCTGTCTCTCTACCCTATGCCTTTTGGTTTGAAACTTTACGGCTCAAGAAAATGCTGCAACAAAGGGGTCCCTGCAAGCAGATCATGGGATAAAATGTAACACAGCAGAGGCCGAGCCACAGCAATGAAGTTTCTGCTCGTGCCACAGTGAGACAGAAGTTACTAACACACTGTTTTATTTATAGCTTGCTAACCCGTTGGGATTAAGAGAAATATTTGACACCATACTCTCAGTATTTTGCTAGCTTCTTTGCTAGCACAGCTAGCAAAGCACTTGATGTGCAAATGCTGGTGTTAATGCAGCAGGTACACATATTGCTGTCCCCTTCTCCCTCCCGCCCAAACCATTCTGGGTGCTGCACCTCTCTCGAGCTCCACAGCAGGGGCCTCCACCTCAGCAGGGTCTGCTGGCAGCACTGTGACCTTCGTTCCTGTTTGCTGGATAAACTGTTGGAGGTTGACCTGTCGCAGCTCCTTCGTCAGTTGCTCTAATTCCTGTTCCCTGTCCTGCAAGGGAAGAGAAAGCATCTGCTGAGCAGAAGCAAGCAAAAAGCAGCATAAAGCAGCATTTAAGGACTCTGTTTGCAACTGGGCAAAATTCTGCTCCTCATCTCAGTGAGGAAATGTCTTATTTTTAAAATCAAATGCAAATGAAAGAGTTGAAAAGTATTTTACTCTTGTAATTTAGAAGGCAAGTCATCGCTCACTATTACTTATTAGGAGTTACTGGTGGTCTACCTTCATTGATTTTTGAATGAGCAGTTCTCCTACCTTTGCCAGAAGTGTCCAGCATGACTTGGGCACGTCTTTAGTTCATTTAGTTCTTCTGTTCCTGAAAGAGTATTTCCTTTCTCTTCCCGTTCTCTGCATTTTCTACCTAGAGTCTAAATTCTTATGGACAGAACTGTCCCACTCTGCAAGTGTTTTGTATGCTGAGGTCAAATGCAGGCTAGCTCACCAACCCTTTGCAAGTACAAAAGATGACCATTTAGGCTCCTTCTCCATGCTCTCGTGACTCCGGCACGATGTGCAGTACCTACAGCTCCAATACATGACAGAATGACAGCCTTAGAATATCATTTTTCTCCACCTTCTCGGCTGTCTGCCAGCCTTGCTCACTGAGCAAGACTTGCTGGCAGATAGCAGCATGTGGTACTCCTCAACAGACAGGAGGGGCTTTGCCTATTTGGCCCCACAAGCAATGGGCGAGCAACCCAGGCATCAAGCCCATGGGCAGTTCCATTTTATGAGTGTGCCTACGTTCTCACTTTGGTGAGACATGGAGGGTGAGTCAACCTTCCTCTCCTTAATTATCTTGCACAAGCAGAGGTAGATGTGAACTCACAAGAGCAGGGGAAGAACAGTTCTGTGGATCTGTTGTATGATCAGTCCCAGATAGCACAGCCCTTACTCACTTCAAACTTGTACGATGGTCACAGTTGAGACTGAATTCAGCAGGGAGTAAGAAAACTGACATAAGTGATCTAATGTTTAAATTAGAACCTAAAATGCCAATGGCTTTGTCACCAGTGTGTTTTTGTTTAACCAGTTCACCCAATGCAGGCTGTGTGGCTGCCCAAAGCTCACTCTCTGTGCCAAACTTGCTTCCACTCATTTGCTAAGAGCTTTTGGAGGAGCTGGGCTGACAAATGGGATTAGGCCACCTCTACGTGTTAAGACAATTCCACAGAAAAAATCCTCCAATTTCTTTTAGGCCCATTACACTCCACAACTGCCTTTAATTAATTAATTAATCAATGCCACATTTTATGAGATTGTATCAAAGCTGCCACCAAAGATAATTCTCTTCTTAAAAAAAAAAGTCACTGCAATGTGCAGTGCAGCAGATCTTCATAAATAATTTGTTCTTGACATTTATCAACTCTTAGAGAAAATTAGGTCAAAAATGCGAACCTCAAATCTGACTGGGTTAAGATCTTGATTTAATATTGATTTGTGAAACTTTAGTGAGATCTTTTACCTGAAGAAGGGTGCCGAGTTTTTTTGTCATTTTGCTGTTTGATTGCTTGGTTTTGGTTTTGCATTCAATATCTAGAAACAAGTAGAACAGAGTTCTGCATCTGATCTCTAAATAAATATAGCCCCAAATTTTAGAAAGCAATGTCTACTGCGGTGGCTACAGACATGGAATGATAGAGAAGAGGTGGGACAAATCACTAAAGATTTCTGAAAAGCCTACTCAAAAATCTCACCCCTGTGTTCTCATCGCTCTCAATCTAGTGAACCAACATCTTCTTTCCTTCCATATAGAACAATCTAAAAACCCATCTCAACTTGTCTAGTTTCAAATCAACCAGCTCTGTCAGTGCTAATATTTAACTTTCAGCATATGAGAAACTATTCCTCTGCTCTCAACTGTATTACATCACTCTGGGAGCTATTTTTTTTTAAGCTGATCTTCCAGACCACTGCACCTTCAGCTTTAGGACAAGTATGAAAGACCCGAACTTGCAGAAACTTGCTTGAGAAAGTAAAACCCTCATCAATGAAAAAAATGAAGCAAGAGTTTGAACTTAATCACAGCCTCAGTAGGAGTTACTGAGGACATCTAACAGATGGGCAGTGCCTAGTCCTACCCTGCACGGTACAGTGAAAGTCCAGGAGTAAAGCTGATCCCCAAAGTCACAATTTCTCTTTCACCTCTCTGCTAGCAGCTGGATCTCCATTCATAATTATTCTTTCATGCTCTAGTCAGTTGCAAGTGACATCATTAACTTTTGCGAGGAAGCAGAGGCTGGATTCTCTTGTGTTCAAATGCCGCAGCTGCTTGAGGTGGTGAGAAAATGAAATCCTGTCTACCAGCAGGTCAGACAGGAGGAGGGAGATGCTGTTCTTTAAAACAACGGCCATGAAATACAGCAGCTATCTTAACTCTACATCCATTTACCCAGGTGCTGCTTTTAGACTGTTCTTTTTCATTCATTATCTTTGGAGGCAGAAAGATCCAGCAAGAATCAAAACTTCAGTCTCACAAAAGGTATGATGGTGGCAACTCCCCTGAAATTTAACTATACGAGGCACTCAGCTGCCAAGACCTAGGGCCTAAATCCTTAAGATATCTAACCCCAGACCAACAGGCGTTGAAGACAAATGTTTGGAAGGGAGTTTGGCTGTGAGCACTACGGTCCTGCCTAGCATCTGCAGTACAACCTTTCTCTGCTAACCCTGCACGTGCTATCGTTAGTGCAGAAGATATTTTTGAGCGCTAAAAGCCCAGACCCACGGCAGAGTAGCACTCCCTCCACGCAGGGCAAAGGGCCAGATGTACTGCCACAGATGTGATCACACTGCCCTCAATGAGCCCAACTGATATTAGCGCTGGTGTTTCTCTGTCATGCTCTGCTGCATGGCAAAGATATGCTCTGAATGATATCTCAGATATCAGCAGGCAGCCAGCGAGTGGTGGCAAACTAAAGCTGTAACTGATGGGAAAGAAATGGAGCCTGCACATGAAATAAGGAGAGGTTGCGTGCTATAGGTGCAATTCTAATTATCTGCTCTTCAAGAGCAGACTTCAAGAGAAGTCTGAAGAGCAATCTGAAAGTGGGAGGAACATTTTGCTCTTACCTGTAACCGCTTGGTAGCTTGGCCCAGAGATCTTTCTACAGCTTTGATGCCATTTTCCAACCTCAGACTCTGCTGGCCCTGAATATCGATTTCACCTTTCACCTTCTCGATCTTTTCTTTGACCTCTTCCTCATTGACTTGGGATTCCTGCACCTCCCGGTGCAACTTCTCTGCCTCGAGGCCACTCTCCATGTTGTGGATCTGGGACATGTAGTCCTTCAGCTTGCCCTCGCACTCCAGGATGCGCTGCCTCATCTCCTGCAGCTGCTCCTTCAGCTGCTTCTCGTTCTCCTGCTCAATCTGCAGCTCGTTTTCCCAGAACTCCTCTTCTTCGATCTCCACTTCGTTTCTCTTGATCTTCTGCTCCAGCTTAAGAATCTCCTCTTCCAGGCTGGCATTGTACTTCTGCTCCCAGTACCGGATCTCGGCCTCGTTGGACTCCAGCTGCTTCTCAATGCACTGCAGCTTCTCCGTCTGGAGGTGAATCAGTTTCTTCAGCTCATCCGCCGTCGTTTTGCAGTTGTTGAGCACCTTCTGCTTGAACTCGGACTCCTTACTTTTCCCAAAGATGTCCATCAGCCCTTTTGCCCCGCCGGTGAAGGTCAGGGACTTCCTCTTGGGCTCCCTCCTCTTCATGGCCTTGTCGTTCTGGGGCCGCAGCTTGGCCAGGGGCGGCAGGCTCTGCCGGTACAACGTCCTCTCGGGGATGCGAGCCACGCTGTCCGAGGTGGGCCGCTCGCTCAGGGAGGGCCCGGTGCGGCGCAGGATGAGCTGCACGTCGCTGGCGTACTGCCCCCACTTGTTGAGCGACACGATGGGGTTCTCGTGCGGCGCCAAGTGCCGCTCGGTGTCCCGCCACTTCTCGATCAGCGTGTAGCGCCCGGTGCGCCCTGCGGGACAAAGCACAGCCGTCACCGAGCGCCAGAGGGCGCCGCCGGATAAGGCCGAGCCCGGCCCCGCCGCGGGTAGCCCAGGCCGGTCGTCAGAGGGAATTCACCTGCAGCCACCGCACCAGTTACACAAAGATGCAAAAAAAGTCAACTGATTTTAAAGCGTGCGTTATCCCAATAGATTTCTCAGCAGTTCCGCAATTACTATTAACCCTAAAAACATCGTTATCTATTTTAATGCTACACATACATCCGCTTCCATGACAGATCACTATTCAAGCGGTAATTTACATCAGCAAATAAGCCCTTAAAATGACAGTCATTTGTGCAGCTGTGAGGTGGGGGAGACGGGCTGCTTTGGCTGCTGGGCGTGTGGGAGACCATAGTGGCCAAGTCCACCCACTTAGGAGTGAGGGCTTCAAGAGTGCACAAAGATTTAACTGATAGAAATCAGCAAAACACGGCAGGCAGCATAGAAACTGCATCCAACCCCATAGTGCCTTATAAATACACGATCTCAGATAAGTACTGGGGAAAATAAAAGTCTTTCAGCATAGTAACACACTTGACCAATGCTCAGGAATAGACTGAGAAGTTGACTGTAATAGACTACTTCAAAAACAAGTTCTCTATGCCAGGATACAAACTCAGAGATTTTTGCCGACCCACGGCATTTTTCATTGATCCACGAAGATTTACAGTCTGCAGTAGGCATCGGTGTTGTTAGAAGAAGAATAAAGCCAGTGCTGCTCACCAAAGCACGCTAACAATAAAATCCAGGAGAAGAAAAACGAAGTAAAAGCGCACTACGGAACCAAGGACAAAGGTTGTATTTTACCACTCTATTTTGTTAAGCTTAAAAGCTTCCAGCTTTCATCTTGTAATGATGGTAATGCTACTAACGCTGCTGTGTCAGAAGCAGCCAGGTTCAAAGAAGTCTTAAAATTGTAAACAGGAGTACCACTCGTGGAGTGATCAGCATGCAAGCTCTATTCACTGTGCTATTAAATGCATTACTTAAAAGAAAGAGAACAGGAGGCAAAAAAGGAAAAGGGGGAGGGGAATAAAGCTAACAATCTCAACCTGAAATGAAATAAGGAATTAAGCAAAGTGCTTGCCAAGAACTTTCCAATTTAGATTAAGGTTCCAAATCAACATGCGGTCCTAAATAATGAACTCGGTGCTCAAGAGCCACATAAAGGAAAGTATTTTGTAGAAGTAATATTTACACAGTTCAGCAGCCACACCTGGAGCGCAGCACCAGTGTAAAACAAAGCTGTCCTCGGCTGAGATCATTACCTAAGATTACTGCATCCAGGCTATTTATGACACAGCTCAACAATACCTGCATGCCCACAACTGTGATGCTAGCTTGCATTAGAGGGGATTCATTCACAAATTAAAGGGCGAGCGAGCTGATTCAAAACTAATGACAGAACATTTAAGAACATAGACATCCTTATAACAAACTGCTGTTTGTGATGTGCCACCATTAACAAGGAGAGAGCAGGCTGCTCTGATGGCTGGCAAAGAACAGCTCAATGCCCACCTGTTGCTGCTTCTCATTTGTTGTCCAAAAGCCTTCTGGACTAACTTGTGTTTATTCAGCACCTTGCAGAACTCAGTCCTTCACTCACACAGATCTTATTTAAAAATGAACTTGTTTTACATGAGCAATCTGTGAAGTCCATTAAACCATATGGTGTTTTTCCACACTGTATATTTAATACATTTTATTTCATGCAGTTCATGAAATATCTTCAGGTACAGTTAGATAAGCAGTGAAACAGTCAATTCAAGGAGCTGCCAAAGCAGTAAGTATGTGCCTCATTAGTGGACCCTTCACTTCAGAAAACACTTTTATTCCTTTTTTTTTTTAAAGAACACCAGATTATTTCAAACCATTGTACTAATGAGAATAGTATAGAAAACAATCCAGTCAGCTCAGTGCTATATTCTGTGCTTTCCTCCATTCGTTAGCCCTTTCAATTGGCCAGCTCCTTCTTGTGAATGTCCTGAGCTGTTCCACTGAGCCTGACATGAACTATATAGCATTAACATCTCAAAAAAATCATCAAGAATTCATATCTGCTATGCAAAACTGTGGCTTGCAAGCTATAACTTTAATATACCTATACATATATTCAGCACCCTGCATCTGCACACAGGGTTAGTATCACAGTAAACAGGTTAGGTTTACACCTAAAGCGACTCAATCACACACTCTTATCACAGGTTAATACAGAAATGTCTTCAAAGCAACCTTTTATTTCAAAAGGGAGAAAGAGGTCAAAAGAGGAAATGTGGACTCCAGAATTCTGACAGCCTGCAGTGACCCTGTGCACAACGGTTTGAATGCGGCCCTTCCCAACGCTACTGGGCATCGCTTGCTCAGTGAGACATCCAAGAGCCCCCTGCAGTCAGGATGCTGGGTCAGCCGCTGCTTCTTTGCAGTCAAACATTGAGGATCTGAATGCTCAGCATGTGCCCAACAGAAGTAGTCTTACTTTGGGATTGAGATAATTTGGTAATTTAAACACAGATTCCATTAAAATGAACCGTGATTAAAGTACTGAAATGTAGGAAAAATGTAATTGGGCGATTTTTTTTTCTTTAGACTCTCAAGGGGTAGACATTTTAATTACACTCCATAAAGATAGTAGGACACATAACTATTATTCACTTAAGGCATCTCTATAGACGTTGGTATTTTGCAGCTGTAAGAGTACACGAGTGATCTTTCTGCTGCCAAAAATCAAAATGAAATTAAAAGGGAAGTAGTAGTAGCAACATTTCTCATGCACCACTTCTGGCAGGACTGGAACTTGAGTGGCCATCAATACTGCTTTTCAGGACAGAAATGATTCATCCCTTTTCTTTGTCCCATAGTGCATGATGCTCTGCACGCAAAGCATTTCAGGGACAGGCACTATACTGTTTAATACAATCACAGAATCATTAGGGTTGGAAAATACTACTAAGATCATGAAGTCCAACCATCAATCCATAACCACTACAGTCACTAAGCCACGTCCTTCAGTGCCACATCTACACATTTCTTCAACACCTCCAGAGATGGTGACCTCACCACATCCATGGGCAGCCTGCTCTAATACCTCACCACTCTTTCTGAGAAGAAATTATTCCTAATGTCCAACCTAGATGTCTGCTGGCATAACTTAATGCAATTACCTCTCATCCTATTACTGTTACCAAGAAGAAGAGACCAATCCCAACCTTGCCACAACCTCCTTTCAGGGAGCGGTAGAGATCTCTGCTGAGCCTCCTCCTCTCCACACCCCTCTCCAGTTCCCAGTTCCCTCCAGACCCCTCACCAGCTTTGTTGCCCTTCTCTGGACACGCTCCAGGGCCTCAGTGTCTTTCTTGTAGTGAGGGGCCCCAAACTGAACATAGTACTCGAGGTGCGGCCTCACCAGAGCTGAGTACAGAGGGACGATCACGTCCCTGCTCCTGCTGGCTGCACTAGTTCTGATACAGGCCAGGATGGCATTGGCCTTCTTAGTCACCTGGGCACACTGCTGGCTCACATCTAGCTGGTGCTTGTATGCAGGTAGCACTGTACACCATGCACAGAGCTGTGAGACAGTTTTTCAGTTGGGCCATAGGAGTTTATTCCAAGCACAAAGTTCTTTTCATTTTTCATTTCTGGTTTCAAGGCCAAGACTTAGAGCACTAAGCCAGGTGAGTCTCTTTGTTCGTGGCAGAATGAGCAGCTATACAGATGTGGGAAGCCCTCCTTCCTAGGGCACGGGCCAGAGTCGGCCTAGGAAGGGCTCTGCTCTCAAAGGCCCTACAGCTGCTCCCAACCGGGCACCATGACGCCAGGAGGAGCTCTGCCAGACACACTCCTGGCTGCCAGCTTCCTGGGGCTCCCACCCACAGGCAGCCCCTGCCCCAGGCTGATGCTATCTTCCTAAACAAGGTAATGTAAAGAAAGAACAATTGCTCATGGGTAAAATCTTGTAGGTGCTCTTAACATGTGAAATACTTAGGAGGAAATGCTCTGCCTTACCAAAGGGGCAAAAGCTCCTGAATCTTTAACAGCACTGATGGAAAAGTAATTGCTGTCAATTTTAGTAAACCCAATATGATTTCAGCTCAGTATCTCTGAAATATGAAACTGACATTTCATTCATTATGTGACACTTAACATCCATAGCAATTTTTTTTAATTGTTCTCGCTGCCTCAGAACTCATAAATATCCAAGTACGATTAAAACAGAGCTTATGGAGCTTGTGTTACTCACATTTCTTAACTCATACCATATTCTGCATTTATAGGTATCCATACCTTAGAAGCCAATGGAAATCAAAGCAGTAGTCTAGTGCCAGAAAAAACATACCCGCAGGAAGAGATAGGCTCAAATCTAATGACTGCAAGGGCGGTCTGTTTGGTTCACTCAGGCCAGCTGTGCTGGCAATGTGTTTACATGTCCTTATCAGGCCTGAAGCCACGTTGTTTTTTTACTATTAACCTTCCGCTTCAAAGAGATATACCAGCTTTGATTGCAATCTGAGAAAACAAAGCACTTGCAGTGCATCCTCTCAGCTGCCTTTCATCCAAGCACTCTGCAGTAATACCCCCACATTAGACTCATTGCCTAAATAGGTAAAGCAACGCTGGGCTGAGCTGGGGAAGCAGCCCAACAGCAAGACACAGCAAGGCAGATAAAGCAGTCCAGGTCTCAGCCAGGCATGTCACTGCCACAGACAGACCCCACCAGCAGAGGTGTCAGAAAAACATCCCACCGAGCCACCCTGCCTTTGGCCACTGCTATTTTAACTAGAAAATCCTAAGGTTCCTATGATTGAACCATGAGATCCCTGCTGCACGCAGCTATTTTGTGCTTCCTATTACCCCCCCTATTGCTACTTGAAACGGTAGAGAATTAAATGCTGGGGTCAAAAATAACTCATGATTAGTCTGATGTTTGAAAACTTTAATTTGTACACAATAAATATTGTTCCCTTTTTCAAATCCTCCTCAGACTCACTGCTGCAAATCAGTTCCACCTCAGATTCTTTTCTCTCCAAGTGTCTGACAGCCAGTGCTGGCACCTGCTGTAGCAGAAATTATTTGGAAGAAGGGATGAATGTGAAAACAGACGACACTGCAGCAGCATGACTTTTCCAGACACAACTCTGGCTGAGCCTTACAATGCTGTTACACACATTTAAAACAGCATGAACTAACCTTCACTCTATTTTCAAAAACTCATGCCATCCATCTTGGAGGGAAAATACTCACCTGCACCCAAACCCCAAAAGTTGACAGCTGCATTTGTTTAGTTTTGAGGAGAGACAGCTGTACTTCATGTTCAGTGAAGCAATGCTCTTATTCTCCTGATATTGTGTGATAGTCTCAAAGCCAAAACCCACAGAGCTACTTAAAGCAACTCTACTATTTTTTTTTTTTAAATTATTTTCCACAGAAAACTATGAGGAGGACAGAAAACAAAACTGCACTTCAGTTAGAAATTCAAGCTTCACTCCTCCATTCTTTCTAAGGACCAACTGTCATTTAGGCTATAGAAGACATACTTCAGCCTCCCCAGGAGAAGGAAATCATAAGAAACACAGTAAAAAAGCATCACGGGACTGGAACTGAAAGACCACTACTTCTGAAGAAAAAGAGCAACTGTATTTGTGACTGCACTATTCATCGCCTCACTCCTTTGGGAGATTTTTTATTACTAAGATCTGAATGGAAAACAACTAGCAAAAGCTGCTGCTGTTAAACTATATTTGTTTACATCACCAGCCAACACAACTAGTTCACAATTTCACAGAATGCACAGGAAAAACAGGCAGAGTTTGCTATCAAATGCACATTTTTACAGCAGGTGGTGATGGATACAACAAAAAGGTACCTAGCTCATTTCTCCTGGCAAAAGTACTTCTTAAACAAAACTCATGGCTCTCCGTTTTGTGCGCTGTGGTACATATACTTCTATGCTTTGGAGAGGGCTTTGTTTCTCATGGGGAAATGACCTTTTCTCTTGTTTTATAAGGTCAAATTTTCATCTCACTTCATAATTTGAAAGCAATTTACCTTTAAAAAAATACAGCGGTCCTGGATAAAAGTCATAAAGGGTAATATCAAGTGCTCTTCCAGATAGCAGTGGGAGGTGATTTCATTCTCTGGAAACTTGAAACTTTATAGTCCTGTGTCTTACTTGAACAGAATTCCAGAGCTCCTCCCTTCAGCCAAGGCATTTCTAGTACCTAAGTTTGAGACACAATCCACCGTAGTATCCAGAATTTATATCTGATACTCTCTCATTAAAATACATACAAAATACATACATGTTTTTTTTTTAATCAGCTTTGCTGAGATCACAAAGAGACAATTCTCTCTGATATATATATTTTTTTAAATTAAAATGAGATTTAACCTCTAGCTTCAAGCAAAATGGAAACTGAAAAACTAATTTGTACAGAAATTTGGAGTAGAATCATTTGCTGTTCTTCAGTGATAAAGAGAAGGGCAAACGGGGAAGGAGATCATAATGCAAGAAGCAGCAACATGAATTATATCCATCAACCTCAAAGAAGAGACATACACCACTTCCCCTGAAAAAGTAATAGTGACAGATACCGATTTGTAAGGAATAGGTCAAGGAGCATTTACATAGGCAAGTTAAGTGACAGAACTCCTATTTGCTGCCAAAGGATTAGGCTACACTTTGGCTATGGGACAGGATCTCGTACAAGGGGGCACAGCTCAGCATGAGTTGCTGTATTCGTTCAGCTAAAACGTCCTGTCTTTGCATTCCCCCACACCCTCTCCGCCAAAAAAAAAAAAAAAAGCCAAAAAAAACAAAAAAGAAACCAGAAAAAAAAAGCAATCAAGCGAACAAAAACTCTCTTACTATGAGGGCAACCATAGCCTGGCACAGGTTGCCCAGAGAAGTTGTGAAGTAGCCATTTGCCATCCTTGGCCATACTCAAAACCCAACTGTACAGGATCCTGGACAACCTGCTCTGGGTGACTCTGCTTTGGGCAGTGGGTAGGACCAGACAATCTACGGAGGTGTCTTTCAAACACTAATCATTCTATGACATATATTTTTTCCATCTCTCTCTTTTTAAAATATACTGCAAAGCTTTATTTTTCTTATTTCTGGAACGGAGGCAGATTTAGTTTGTCCACGAGAAGCAGGTGTTTTCAAAGAGTACTGACAAGTACCTCTGTCTTGTTCTTTATTCAGTGGATATGGCTGTAAAATAAGGTAATTTGCAGATATTCCCAATCTGCACTTCAACACAAATAATTTATCTATTACAGTTCATATTCCAGGCTCAAGGGAAAAGGCTGTTCTGTTGGAGCAGTGGGGGGTTGTACTGTTTAATCAAGAATTTAGTAAAATATTGTAAGAAAGCAAAAGGAGCATCTGAAAAACTTTGCAGACAGACCAACAGACAAAATAATACCGAGTCCTACTAAACTATGCGACTGATGACGGAGCCAGACTGCAAAGTGGAAAATAAGATCAGAGCCAACCAAGAAGGAAGCCAACTGAGGCTGGCTACTTTCCACCATCAAATTTCAGGTGGGAGCTAACAGGATACATTTTAATAGCTTCCCTTCCAAATCTGAGTGACAATTATTCCTGGTAAGCTGGTACATAAAGCCAAGTCAAAGGAACAGACATATGGTTGCTTTTCCGATGAATGGCCTGACAGGAGGGTTGGGAAAACCCTATCTGCCAAAGACACAGAGGTGTAATTTATATCAGTGTTTAACGTCCAAGCAGCCCCACTGAGAAGCTGGAGCACAGTCACTCTAGGTGTTTTCTGGAGAGGATATTTGCCTCATAAAAGAATTTCCAAGTTGTATGACCTTGGATTATCTTAATTTGGCACTGGCTGAAACTGAATTTTATCTCCACACGGAAACAGAGTTGCGTGCCCCAAGTGACATGTTACAGACAAAGAAGTCTGCTGAATTGACAAAAACTGTATAAGTTTCCAGGATTGACGGAGTCTTTTCGGAATTCAGGCCAATAACTTAAGATGGAGAAGAAAAACAAAGAAATAACATGGGGAAGCATGAGAGAACTGTCTGGAATTGGAAGCCTGACATTTTTCATTTTGGGGGAGGAGGAAAAGGAAACGGGATGGAAGAGGTACCAAAAACAAACAGGTAAAGAACAGAAAAGACAAAGAACAGAAAAGTCTGCCACAAGTACTGTTTTCTTTTGTAAAAATAAATAATACTTCTTAATCATCAGTACAAAACAATCATGCTAGCATAACTACCATAAAAAGGCAGAAAATAAGACATGGAAAGAAGCAATTCGTAAACCTACTGGCATTAAATGAAAGTCTGCAACTAATACAAACAGTAAAAGCATTCTTAAAGCTTATATTGGATATATGATTTTAGAGACATAGCACCTTTTGACACGTTTTAAATAAAACCTTTAAAGATATTTGCTACATTCAGATAGAGTATAGGCATGCTAGCATTGTGTTCAATCCCCACAAGATACAAAATACACAGATGTGAGTCTTCTATCGTATCAGATCAAAATATATGAAAATGATGATCAGAAGTACCCATTTGAGTAAGTAAACATCACAGACATTCAGACAAATAGACTTCATGCTTATAGGTAGAATATCTAGTTGATATTCATGGCTTTAAGTTGTTTTTCTTAGGTTATTATTTTGCAATTGACTCAGACTGCTAATATCACCTTGCAAAAATCTTTGGAGTACTGAAAAATGTGAAAGCTAGCCCTTAAATTACTGATTTAACTTCAGGTAATGTGCAGGTTTTATGAGTAACTTTAAATAGTATGTAAAGCTGATGACAAAATTCTAGCAAAGCACAAGGTTCAGCACAGGAAACACGGAAGGGATGAGGCTGAGGCTTATTCAACATGCTCTCAGCCGCCAAGAAAGATCTGAGAAGACTGAAGACAGAACTAACAAAACTGTTCTTTCTTGCACTGGAGCTTGAAAGACGATTATTTCATTATGTATCATTTTGTATAAACTGCTCAGCAAATAGCTAACACTGAACAGACTTCACCTTACCCTTTCATTAGGAGGGAGTCTCATGGAGTGTGGTACAAAGAGGATGAACCTATTGAAGGACCTATTTTACTCATCTATGCTATGCCCAATATGGCTATGAATCCCTTACAAAGTGTGTAATTTCAATTAACATCACTAACTTGTGAAAGCCAACTAATTGTTCTGCACTGCTTTTTATATCCTTGGTATTCATAACATTGACAATTCAGCACTTTCCTTAGTCCGGGCTATATTTACAATGACAAACAGCATGTAATAATTCACAGAACAAATTTGTGCTGTAAGGAAGTGCATGGCTTTCAAGGTGTTTCTTTTCTTTTTTCTAACCTCTCCAGTGCATTAAATATTAAAAATAAAAATAAAATGCTGCAAGTTTACATTGCCTTCTAAGACACTATGAGGTTATCTCACTGTGCTTTGCAATTTCATGCTCTTCTGGGACTCAGTGCACCCACATCAGCCCTCAGTTCAGCTTCATAAAAAAGCTTCACTCAAGCCCGAGGCATCCAGCTGGCAGAGGTACTTACCAATAGCCTGGGCAAGGGCTATTACAACTTCCTGACATGTTGTGACTTCGGTGACTCCACAGACAATTCTCTGGACTCCATCCACCCATACTTTGAGCTCCATGGTTCACCAGATCATCCAAGAGCCATGAATGCAACTCAGTCAAGTCATGCTTGCAGCCACAGCGCTGATAATGCAGCGGTCTTTTCTTGGGAGCTAGAAGAGAGAAGAAAACTGATGCTTATAAGGAGGCAATACTAGTTTATAAAGTGAATAAATTCAGGTTAGCATCTACTGGGTAGAAGAGAAACATAGTCTCTAATCTCATTTCTTTAACCTAGTAACAGAGAACCAGCATCTCATGCTTTGGCGATCTCTGCCCATGACGTTCTTTTAGGCTTATCAGAAGTTTAATTACAGTTTGTTTCCTAATATTTTAAATTATTACAAAAAGAGCACCAAGGGAAAGAGTATCAAATGAACAACACCAAAGTAAACCCATCGCAGTTTCCAGTGAGCAGTGCCCCCATCCTTTCTATATTGCCTGGATGCCTCACAGGACCAGTCAGAGATGTTTTCAGTGTCAAGGTGCAATTCCTAGCAGGTGGTGGCATAGCAAAACACGGGGGAAACATTTTTAATTACAGCTGTCCTTGAGAGTCCAACCTTGGTCTCCATACAGAAGTAGCTGAAGGTTCCTGGCACCAGCATGCAGCACCAATACAGGAAAATCCAGGAAGGAAAGCAAGCAGAAAAGGATTGCTTCTTTCTCTCTCCAGAGCAAGGAAATACAGTGGGAAAAACATTGCCTAAGTGCTTCCACCTCTGCCAACCTCTTGCTGGCTCTGTCAAGATAGACTGTGGCTCAAATGTTATCCTAGGTTTTCTTTCATGTTTTTCTTCCGCATAAGCAGATCCACTGGATCATGGCTCACAAGTCAGTTTCTAGCTAGAACTGCTGAGCTTCAAAACCTTCAGAGTAACAACTCCAAGTACAATGGTCTGCTAAAAATAAACAAAACCCTCCTAAATGAAAAATAACAATTAAAAAAAAGACATCAACACCAGTGACTTTCTTTTTTTTAAGAAAACTGAAGAGAGAGCTGGGTTATTTAAGCAGGTTGAGTAAAAATAAACAATGATAATACAGTAAAGGATGCTCATGCAATCAGGTCATCCTATATGGATAAAATGAAATGACTAAAGATAATATTTTTGAAGAGTTAGGTACCAGAGAAATGGACTACATAGAAATAGAACACAAGAAATTGGAAAGTTGTTTGCAGGCCATTAATGAAAATGAACATGCTAGGGTTACACAGTGAAAATGGAATCTGATGATGCTGATGGATTTAACAGGGTCACACCTGGAGGCAAACACTTAACCCAGGTCATTTTACAGTCTAATCAGAACTGCTTTCTCCTGATGAAGTTGACATCTCTTTCTGCATGAAAAAGACACACTGGTGCAGCCCCCCAAGCTACAATAGAAAGATTATTTCCCTTCTACAGCCACCTCCTGCTCTCAGCTGCCGGCTATACTGATGTACTGTCCAGAAGCCCTCCTGATCGTCCTCTGGCAAGCTGTGACATTCAGCAGCCACACACCTCAAAGCATGACAAGTTTTAGTGCAGAAGCACTAAATTGTGCTGTAAAGTGGGTCCAGCAGCACACCAAAATCCCTGTCCAGAATTACTCATTCAGAAAACAAAAGAAACATAAGTCCAAGTGTTTAGGCCAGATTTCAAACATGATTGTGCAATTCATCAATGAAAATGTGCGATAACTTTTAAGAATAGCAGTGTATACAGAAGTTCATTCTTTAGAGATCTTAGTAAGCACCTGAAAAAACCCGAACAGTTCAAGAGTTTAAATAAACATTTTCCCACACAGAGTGGCATACTTCAAAGAAAACTGCAATCCACACGAGCGCTACCAGAGTCCACAGAAACACAGAACTCTTCAGTCAGGTAAAGCCAACTAAATGCCCCAATAAATGTGCGGGAGAAAGTCTTTAATCCGCCCGCAATACAGCAGTGACTGAGAAAACACTTAGGAGGCCCCACTAAGGACCTCCGTTGTTTATTCCTGGTTAAGCTGTGTTCACAAATAAACAGCCCTCACATTCCAAAGCCCAACTGTAAGGAACTTTATTAATTAACTTCGTATCTTGCTGAGAGTTGACCAGTTCAGATTTACTGGCACCAAACAAGCCGTCTCCCCATGTGACAACGCACACGTCAGCAAAGAATCTGACAGCTCTAATTGTTTTTCTGTCCGTCACCATGCAGAGTATTATCTCAATTTAGCAAGCCAGCAAGTGCATTCCCCCCCAGTCAGCACACAGAGCACAGCCTGGCATTCAGTGCAGATCGGTTTTAGTCATCTGTTTTCCTAACGTCCACCTTTAAAAAAAACCTAGGAGAGTCATCATTTAATAATGAAATATTTGCTGACGCTTCTCGTTTTGAAAACAGCGTTCACCAAAGCAGCAGGTGGTCTGAACAAAGCGTCTCTGAAACAGTCCAAGCTGAGGGGAAACATTCCCGTAATTTTCCTTAAAGGGCAAACAGTTTAAATGGACTAAATGGCAATGGTCAAACGCCAAAAGCTGCCTGCCGTGCCAGCTTCTGTTGGAAAGATGATGGGTGTGTAGGACTGAAGGGCTGCATGCCCCACTGGCACGAGTAGGATCCTCTCCCAGATCTCTCAGTCACTAAAACCGAAAACACGCAGACTTTAAAAATGTAAGATTTGCATGCTGGAATCACTCTGTCTCCTTCAGGTTTCTAAACAAAGCCCATTGATAGTACAGCAACAACAAGCTAGGGTTAGTCTGGTTACTAGGACCGTGCAGTAAGCTTACATAAGTCTGAAAAACAAAAGCTTTGGCTGTACACCTCTCTCTGCTTCCCAATCATAACTCCATAAATCCTTTCTACTAGCATTTGCTTTTCCTTTGTCCATCTCTCGTTCCTTATTTGCGGACAGTTAACTCGTGTACCATTAGTAGCCTCTTTGCTTTTCTGCTGAGGTCTCTTCTGACAGCCCCGAAGAGATTGTTCAACCCAAAACTGATGTCCAAAATGCACGTCACCTTTCTGCAATAGAGAAGGCAAAATAATCCTCACCTCCAATAGCACACAAACTTCTCACTAAAGCCAAAGGAAAGGGTGGGGAAAAGAAACTCACTTGAGGTTTCACAATCCCCTAAGTTCAAAACGAGTTCATCTTACACATAATATCTTATTTTAGCAGTGACGGGGAATAGGAATGGAAAGCTAATTTGAGGAGAGGCACAAAGCCAAAGCCTGTCTCTTGAGCACAGCTTTCACCTCTCCCTCTGTCTTCTAGTCACCAGCTTCCCAGTGACAGGTATTTCTGATTGGAACCAAGCATCTGAAAGTGGACAGCCCCCAGCTGCAGCCCCCGGCCCTCTCCCCCATGCTTTCTGTTCTGTCACCTTGCCTGTAACCCCTCAGCTATGTTGTTTGCTGTTCATTTAGCTAAGTTCCCTACATTCTTCCCCTGTCCTACTTGGCCCAGATCTTGCTCTTTCAGACATTTGTCCAGTTTTTGAAGGGAAACAAAACTCCATCTCATATATATATATATATATATATATATATATATATGTATGTCTCACACACACATCCTGGCTATGCCTTCACAGCTAGCTCACAAATAACAGAAAGGCTGCTCCTTCAACTGAAGACAGACAGAACTGACAAACTCCAACGGGCTTTTCTCCTTAAAAACACACAGTCCAAGCAGGTGCTTGCAAAATTTATCTGCCCTTGTCGTAAGCGTCAAGTCACGAAAAACCCTCAGAGCAAAGATATAGATGTTGATTTCACCCCATTTCTGATTTTTACAAGGTTCACAACATCTGAAAGTAGTATGCTAATCAAATCAAGGCTAAAATTCTGCTTTAACTGGAATGAACTGCAGGATTTTGACCAAAGCACTCCAGTAACTTTCTGGTTCCCCCAGCAAACAATTAGCATGCTATTCAATATACCTTCATTCACAATTATCTGTCATCAAAATTGTTCAGAGTTTGCTGCTTTTGGCTTTGCTTCTTGTTCTATGCATTATGGCCAAGTTGTGCTCCTTGCCTTTCCCTATTACAATCCCACCTGGGGCTCTGGTCAGATGGACAGCTTGTTAGTTGGATGCTATTCATAACAACAGTTAGTGCAAGCAAGGATCAACGTGGAGGAAAAGAAAAAATCAATTAAGTACAAACAAGTCAGTTCAGATACCCCCAAAAAGGTTTATAAACATCTAGAAGAGCACAGCCTTACCCTGGGGTGACAGGGAGACATCTGACAGACCTACCCTCCCATACAAATTCTGGTATAGAACAATAAAGTAACATCTTCCAGCTGAATATGACTGCAAATAGAGTTGGCTACAGGAAACAAGCTAACTAGCATTTACTGAAAAGCCTCTTCCCTGGGACTGATGAACAAGACTCACTGCTTCCCACCAATAAACAGGAAACCCCCCCTTTGACAGGTTCAAAACAAAATGCCATATGGACACAACGTTTTATTAGAAAGGAACACGTTGTGGTTTTGAAATCAGTGCACAACTTTCTTGAAAAAGAAAATGTTTATAGGGAAGCAGCATCCAGTTCTTTCAGTGGGACTGAGCTATTCCCTCTTGTGGAGTGCTGTTCTTTGGACACACCAGAAGACTGCTCAGAGATAATAAGCACTGCTTAGAACAAACAAACCAAAGGTCCCACAACCATGAAGATGACAACACTGAATACAAGCTGAAGAGAGAGTGTAAGCAGCAAGGAATTTGCTTCACATGTGACTGGCAGAAAGATGGTCTAACACATGACTGTGCAGAGCAGATCAACCCTGAGATGCCACAAGTGTTATCCAAGTCACTGTACACAGTGTGACAGATCAGACATAACTAATATGCAAGTTTGTATGAATTCTGAACTACAAGAGATTGTTTCAAGCAACAGCAGTCACTGGAAATCTTGCCTCCAGATAACGTAGCAAAAATCAGTTTCCCAGACAATTACTAGTTGACCAGCATCCAAGAACCCTCAACAGTCTGGTCCAGGAGCTGTCGGTTCCTTCGCAGTTTCTCTTTATGCGCTGCAGCTAACAGTATGATAAAACAACATGGAAAAGAAAGTGCTTTGAAGCAGAGGAAGTTACAAGTTGATATTTTCCTTAATTACAGACCAACCCTCATGTCTCCCTCACAGCACACGCACAAACAAAACAAAACTGGGAGAGCCTCTTCTCTTTGTATTCTTGAGAACCAGCCAGAAAGAATTAAGCTGTTCTCCTAAAAAAAATAAGGGTGAGAGAATAGAAGTAGACAGTGATAAGAGAAAGTAAAGAATTCACCCACATATTTTGCCATCTCTTTTAAAGATAAGATTTGTCAGTGGCAAAATTATCAAGTGAATTATTTAGTTGAAATGAAATAATTCCTTCACATTAAGAAATTTAATTCACTTCCCAGTTTCAATCAACTTCGAGAAACATTCATTTTTAGGGTGTCTTCTTCCCTTGTACCAGGGAGTCCCAGATTACATGTCCCACATTTAATTTTTGTTTCCTTTTCAGCTACACACAAACAGCTGTCTCACTGCCTCAAAGGCCTCAGCACAGCTCCTCTATTCCTTGTTTCTCCCTTCAGTCAATGAAAGAGAATGGAGCCTGAACCCAAGTCTTACTCCCCGCTGATCTTTAATGACTAAAGGCCACACCACTATAGCAAGATCATTCTCAAATTCATTAACAGGCTTTCAGTGTTCTTTCTCCAATATCCTCAGCTAGCTTCATTAAACTGCCTCAAGACTACAAGTAATGAACTGAAGAAGCCTGAGATACCATTTAGCCGTGATTTAACTGCAGCAGGAAGCAAGATCCACCAGTCTGAAAGCTGTGGTACAGGAGATGAGGTAGCCTGAAAGCCTCATGAACACAGATTGCATCTATAAATCATGTATCTTCACAGAAAACCAACTTCTAACCTACTGTCACCGATATATTTTGAGGAGTGAAGCAGTAATGCTTTCAAGAACATCATACCATCTATCTTTACCTATTATTTTGGAGCAACAAGGTGTTCAACCTAATTGCATTTCTGGACATTTTCAGACCATCACAAAATGAAACATACAAACCAGCAGGTGAGCTAATTAAACAGATAGCTTATTAAAGGTTTTTTAATTTGGTTACCATTAAGAACAAAACACTGAATTTTTAACAGCAAGTTTCACACACGCACACTTGAATTAATTCCACAGCAACAACACTGAAAGTAATGCTTTCCTTTCCCTAAGATTAGAGACGAAAAGAATCTGTGCTCCACACAGATGTGAGGTACAAGAATCCACAGGCCAGATTTTCGTTACAATTTCAAAGCAAAGTCTAGAAGCTGAGTTAAAAGCATTGTAGTTAGTCCACGGACCAGCAAATCAAAACAGTATCTGACGCAGTGCTTGCTTGCAGCTCTTGAAATTGATAGGATTTATTTTGATACAACTCAATCACGTTCAGACAGGATTAATCACTAAATCACAACCTTGAATCTGTTTTGGTACTAGACTGAAGTATCATCTGCAAGTGGTTTTGCACGAAGCACTTCTTTTCCTCACTCGACATTGCAGCTACCATCAAAATTATAGCATGAAATATCAGACCTACTGGATGATGAAGGTCTGAACGGACATATCCTGAGAAGCCTCAGTTCCCACAAGTTCTACGAAGGGTGGCTTTTGGTAGCATCACTGCAGAAGTTAGGACAGTTAGCAGCTGGGATGCATTTTATTCTGTGGTAGAAGATATCCTTTTCCAGGTATGTTAGCAAAGGAGACTATACTGCATATACACTGTGACAAATAGCTCAGAAAAGTCACATGCATTAAATAAGTATCTTGTGATTCATCATCTCAACTTCAACAGGTATACATTTACCACGCTGTCTTCCAAAGCACTGTGTTTGTTCTTCATTAGCATCAATTATACAACACATTTGACAAAATGACAACCACAACTTTATTAATAGCAGCAATATTAAGTGGAAGTCACGTTTATCCAACTCTTCTGTGGTCTAATTACTGTGTGGGAGTGAAAGAAAACAAAATAAGCCATTTAATTGCAGCACAGATATTTAAATGAAAGCTACAACACACACAGAACACTTTAAAGTTGGCTTATACCTCTGGGTGCCCCAGCTTCAAAGGAGAGAAAATAGGTCATGCTCTCCAGTTGGTTTCAAGGAAGACACGGCCCCACCTATCCACACTTCCCTCTGTTCCTTTACCATTTGTCTGAAAGCCATCTGAGGGTTTGCTTGAAGATACTTGTGTGCAACTGCCGATATTTACAACTGAAGGCAATGAGGTAATGTGCTCCATTTTGGCAAGAACTGGTTTAACCCTTGTTTTCGTAAGGCTAAATCTGTTTGTTGCATTTCAGACTAGCACGCATGCAATGCTTGTTGTGGTTTGTCATTTGACTACAGCTACCCTGAGTCGCAGCTGTCAAAATGAGGTGTTCCTTGGACTCCAAATGTGAATCGAGGGCAAATTTCATAAATATTAGAATAAAACAAAAACACTGCTACACTTCCCACATCTCAAAATTCATCAAAACTTTACACCGTCCACATTTTTGGGAAAATTGCCTGCAAATGAGCCGTTTCTCCACTTCAGTGCTTGCACTGAAGAACAAAGGGGAGAACACGTTCTACAATTGAAGTATCTATTTAAATGTGAATTAGCTTAAGTTTTACAAGTCAATTAAAAATACGGCTTAAAAGCCACGGTACAACATGACTACTGTAAAGAAATCTTGCTATAATTAAATGAAATTCCTGAAAGAAAAATAAGGTGAGGCTTTTTCAACTTAATCAACATGACAGATTTAAAAAAAGATGGTAATCTCAAGGCTTTATTGAGAGAGGTTACTTTATCATTAACCATTACCTAAAAACATTTTTACATCATTTTCCTAGCAACCCTGAACCCAATCTGCAAGACAGAGATGATAGAACATATTTCTACAAAGAGTCTTTAAATAGTTACAACAATTAAGAGAAAGAGGGGGAGCTTCTTTCTAATATTTATACTTGGCTATGCTTACTTTCGTGTTTCCCCAAACACAAAAACTTATTCGCTTCTTCTGTTCTCTGTTTATAGGACTCAGCTTATCACTTATACATCTCCCCTCTCCAGACAATTGTGAGTTTGGGTAATTTGATTTATTAAACAAAATCTGAGGTAATCCTAACATACAGCTACAGTTTATGGACTCAAATACTTCAACTGCATTGACTGAGTTCTCTGAGTTCTGCTTTCAGTGCTGTGTTGGTGCTACAGCGAGTTCCAAGTCGTGTTTCCATTGTTTTGGCCAACTGGCCATGCTGCTGCAAAATAGCTAGAGAACTGCAGTATTACTTCAGGACATGAGTACACTTACATCTCTGTTCTCTACTCAACTGATAATTTTAGCAAAACTGTTATGAACTTCATACCTTCTAAACAGCTAATTCCCTTTAAGTCTGGCTAAAACCAACTTAAGAGGCCCAAAGCTTACTGGGAAGAGCCAGAAGTGTAGAGATGAGTAACAACACAACATAGGCTTCTCTTTGAGAAGCAGTCTTGCAAAGATCATATATGCTTTTCATAGGATGACCCAAGAAATAGCTGCTCAGGAAAAACAAGATTTTATGTGGAAAAATTCACAGCAACTAAACAAAAGTTGCAGCCCGTAATACCAAAGGAAAATGGTTGAAAGGTCAAATTCAGTATAGAAAGAAAGTGGTATTTCCACGTTTCTTTTCTTACCTTCTTTCTCTCTGGCAACAATCTGTACATCAGCATGACTTTTCACTCTCATTTCGCTGTCATATTTTCAAACAGTATCTATATTTTGTGCCTTCTTTCTAAGATACAGCCTTGCATTACAGTCCATGCAGCTACAGGTTTTCTCCTTGTGTTCTAATGACTGCATATTCCTCCTCACCGCATCCTCAGAAAACTCACCCTGTCCATTCACTTGTTTGTCCAGACGGTTTCTGAAGCCAGCAAACTTGGCAAAAGCAGGGAGTGTGAAGTAGCTCTCCTCTTTCTCTAGTACTGTGATCTACATATTTTCATTCAGGAAACCCTGCCAAACTTAGCTCCACCCTTCTTGTTTCTCATGCATTTTTCCAAGTGAACTATGAAGCAAAGTATGCTTCATTTGCAAGAGATGTCTTAAGCACTCACATAAAAGAAACTCAATCAAATGACTGGCTAAATCTCATTATCCTCCTTCAAGTTCTCCCTCATCCTACTTCTCCACCGTACCTGCCAAAACATAAAGGATCAGCAGGTGGCATGCTGTGACCCTACTACTTTTTTAGAATAACTACTACTTTCATTATTTTATTAGAATAACTCATGCTATTCTACACACCTCCATGGATCCCCGGTGTGCCTGCATACACTTTGGGCAAGCTGTAAGCTTCTTTTTGGGAAGCCAAGGCAAACAGTGATCTGCTTTAAAAGCCTTTTAGGAATATAGTTCTCCCACTAGAAGGAATTTCAGTATCATTTCTCCTGTTATGGTGAATCTTCACCATATGTTCTGAGTTTAATTATAAGATGCCTGGGATGCCAGGCCTTGGGACTGAAGAACATCCAGAATTCAACAAACAACAGTCCAAGTTAAACAAAAGAGCAGCTCAGCTGTTCTGTAATGCTGTAACCAAAGCCGAAGTTCTTGTAAATTCTCTGGGCTCCATAAGCCCATTTTATAAAGTCCAGTTTGCTGGACAACAACAAACAAGCAAACAGAAGATCCAGTTAAGCTATTTAGTTTCCACTGCTCTTTCTTACCAAACCTCAATTTGTACCCACTCTTCTCCATAGAAACACAGAGGACAGGCTGTATATTCTGGAGAGCTATTTGCTGTTGGAGTTAGAGAGGGTTAAGGATTTAGGAGTTTCTGACAGATCTTACTAAAAAGAGCCTGGTGGTTGCTGGCATTTCTAATATTTATTGATATGTAGCTATGGAAGTGTACGGTACCAGGTAACATTAAGAGGCCAAAATAGCTTATTAAGCACAATTACGCAGCAAGCATTCTAAATCTTGGACAGAACTCAATGTTTCTGCTAACTGATAAGATAATAAGCAAATAAAGACCTAGAATTATCCAAAATATACAGCATTACTGAGTTCAAACACTCAAAACACGGCATTCAAATAATCGTAATAATAATAAAAAGATATCAGTAAAAAGAGAATGAAAAGTGTTTTTTTTCCAATTGTGCAAGTTGAAAAATCACATTAAACATCGGTTTCCAAATTACCAACGTTGTTTCTGAGCATCTTTATCAAGAAGAAGAAATCCATTCCTCTAAAGAAGATATACGATTTTAGCAATTTTGGGGAGTCATCATTCTGTGGTTTAGACATTTTTACCACAGTTGTATATAAAGTCTTCTTGTTTTTAACATGTAAAGTAGAGAAAAGCAAAACCCAGTTTTGCATTACATGTATATAATGCACGTCAGCTTATATAGCAGTGCAAGTCCCTGGGACGTATGCATTACTGAAAAGGTGACAATAAAGTCCTATTCAACAGGAACTAATTTAACATTCTTAATGTGGCACATGTTTGTGTGTTTTCTGTGTTCAAGGGGCTTTAATCTCCAGGAAGTGCTGAGGCCTCAGCCTTGCCTGAGATCAGTGTACTCCACTGACATGTAATTTTGATCCCATTTGCTAAGCTCTCCATCCTTCTGTTTTCATTTTGCTTAAGGTTTTTCACAACATATTTTCATTCCAACAGCAAACCAATCTTTCATTAATTATTTTGGACAAGTAAACATCAAGTTTTCTAAGAACCTCCCTGCATTTTAGTCATCTAAAAAGCCCTATTCCTGCATTTTCTAATCAATTACAGAAACAACTCCCAGTCTCACCATACCTCTCACTAGGTGACTGCATATTAGCCTTTGTCACAATACAGAGAAGAAGGTTCCAGAACCAACACACAATCTCCCTTTTCCTGCATCTTCTCCCTTTCTTCCTTTATTGTATAAACAATGCAGGCACTGGCACAGACAGAGGTAAACACAACAGTAGAATAAAGTAATACAATGTCTGAAAACATATCCTGCAACTTCACAGAGAAAATTAATGGGGTCATTATGCTTAACTTCAGTGTAAAGTCTACTGTGTGCTTTATGGGGAATGTATTAGAAAGGTTACAACAATTACAAATGATAGGATGTAGGGAAATGGTTTTAAACAAAAGGAGGGGAGATTTAGATCAGATGTCGGGGGAAGTTCTTCACTGAGAGGGTGGTGAGATGCTGGAACAGGTTTTCTAGAAAGGTGTGGATGTCCCATCCATGGAGGTGTTCAAGGTCAGGTTGGATGGGGCCCTGGGCAGCCTGATCTAGTGTTTGATCTAGCAGTTAGCAACCCTGCCCGTGGCAGGGGGTTGTTGGAACTAAACGATCTTTGAGGTCTCTTCCAACCCAAGCCATTCTATGATTCCATAATAGTTATCTGGTGGGAAAAAAAAAAAAAGTATGACAAAATGGGCAAAGGAACAAAACTCACAAGGGCAGTTCTCTTTAACTTCACAGTCCCGCCTCTCAACATATCTATATCCACTCAAAACCAGAAGAACTTGACTGATCAAATCTTTATCAGTTTAGAGTGGAATGTTCTTGTGTAAGTACACATAAAGGCACCCCACAATCAGTCCCCTGAAGAGGTACTGCCTTTCAGAACCAGTTGTGTTCTGCAGAGATGCAGTTGCATGTCTCTGAAGGGTAGGGACAGGGAGTGGAAGGACTGCAAGGCAGATCCCAGACTGTCCCTGAATTCCTAGAAGACACTGTCAATTCTGCAGTCTATAGTTTGCATACCGATATTGGCAAGAGAATAACAGATTCCCTGACCTAAAGATCACAGTAAAATCACCCTCAGTACTTTTGTACCATGACTTAAATTCAAGTGCTGCTTCTCCCCCGGCACACTGATCAGCCTAAACTTTGTCCTGGCACAGTTGCTATCACTGCCTGAAATCTCAAGCACTTAAAATCTGTGCGTACACAATGAGCATAACCAATATTAGTAGTACTCTGGATTTTTCTGTAAAATGGCATTTTGCTGCACATGGATTACAAGAAAAGTACAATCAACATTTTCAGCTCCTGTTTCCATTCCCAGCCAAGCTCTTCTTGGAGAGGAAGCAGTTGCTTTCACTGAAATATCCACATCCTTTGTAGGTGGTCGAGTCTACTGCCCCTTATGTCCTCCCAGGGGGAATGAAGAAAAAAATCTGTGCATGGAAAGATTTGAGTTTCCAGCCCTCTATGTGGGAGTAGTCCATGGAAGAGAAAGCCTTTAATTAAAAACAACTTTGAAGCCAAAGCCCTGCTTGTTCAGTTATTCACAGTCCTTGCGCTTATAAAAGCTCATTGGGATCCCAGATATGGTAAAAGTTGAAACATTTAGGCCGAACTAACAAAACTTGAGAGCTTCCAATGTTAGTAATACCTAGTATTAAAGCAATAATAAAGCAAGAAAATGTATATCCAAAGACTACAATACTTCCAAGCTAATACTGAAATATGCATTTCCACAAGGTTAACGCACATTCAACTATGGCATAAAGCTGAACTGCAATCTTGTCCCTCTTAGCAGCGAAAGAAAAAAGCTAGAGAACAGTATCGCTTTGTCTGAATTCCATAGCTAGGCCTGGGGTCATACCGTTTCCATGTGCAAACACCATGTGGCATATCCTGTGCTTTGCTGACAAGAAGCAATCTAATACTATGCTTCTGAATCCTAAACAAACAATATTGTAATCTACTGTCAGCTGCACAGTAACTGCTGCACTCTGTCAAAACATACTGCTGGGATATACACGCTAAGAAAACCTGCGGGACAAAAGATCAGATACCAGCCTCGCCGGAGTTCTCCTGCTTTCTTCCACATGCCATCATCCCTCAAACATCATGTTATAAATACAAAAGCACACAGGAATAGGAGTTCTTAACTCTGAAACAGAACAAATACATTGCTACATGATCAGTTTTAAAAATATTACTTAGAATAACAGTGTCAGAACACATATCTGAGCGGCACAGTTTCAGGCCTGAAACTCAACTGCAGCTGACAGTACTTCAACTGCCAGAAGTGACAGGAAAGCTTCATAAAGCAGTATTTCAGACAGCAGTGAATGACAAAACAGGAAGCAGCTCCGTAGGGCTATATCCTCTGGTAAGACAGACCAGGAGCAAGAGTTTCTTACAGGCACACTGGACACTGCTACATTATTTCTGGCCTCCTGGAACAGATTTCGTAAGACGCAATGCACCAGAGCTCCCTGCTCAGCGCAGCAAAAGGAGGAGCTAGTTATTCAGGGATAAGCACTGATCATCAGTGCAACACATCCAGGGATGGATGTGGCCACAAGCCTCTCCTGCATTTAGGCTCTAACGTGGGGTGGGAGAGCTACTCTGAACACTGTCACAGCTCAAAGTCCTTCTCAAAGACCCCAATATCTTCTTACGGACGCTAGATTTGAATACTGGACCAAAGGATGATGAAGAATTGCTCAGTGCAGGTTCTACACTTTCCTCTGTTCAAATAGCCTCAAACTCCATCTTTTACTTAGGGTAAGTAACTATGTGAATGAAGGCAGGGCTCCTTCCTTCCGCTGGAAGGAAGGAAACAGTGTACCTGAGTTGTCAGAGGAAACAAAACAGATTTTAATTGTATAAGCCTAATAATTAAAGGCACTGTCATGGTATGAAACAATCTTCAGATATTAATACCGCTTACACAGTTTGAATTTTAATAATCCTTTCAAAAATTCGTACATTATCTTGGCGACAAAGATCACAAGTCAGGAAGCTAACAACATATGTATGCCAAAGCACAGGGAGAAAAGTGTACACTGGGGTCTCCAGTACAACATCACTAGGTGAAGAAAGTACAGCAGAAGTCACTTCTTGAAACACTCTATTAAGACCAACAGTGACTAAAATGGGACCAGATGTATATCCCTGCATGAGCTACTCAGAAAAAGAAAAAAAGAAAGCTTTAAGCTAACTTTTGCAAGAAAGCTAAAAACAAATAAAAAATCCATCCATTTACCATTCCCAAAAGCACTAACCCAAGGGAGGAAAGGAAGCCTAAAGACAGATGCATCAACACATTAAAACTGAAAAACCAATTCACTGGTAATATTTTATACATTTAGTATTTCAGTATACTTCAGGGACAGCAAGTTCTGAAGAAACCATACTCCAAAGCAAAACAGTGCATCAACTTTGTTTTAGGATACACTTTTGAGAAGCACTGGATCATCTAGTCCAGTTCCAGAAGTTTCCCCATCCTAAATTGCTCTGATTTTTACTTGCTGGTCAATATGTAGGGACAAGTTAATACAAACACATCCAATGACAGTTTGAAGCAAAGAAACAAAGCCATGCTATAGTTGAACTGTCACTGTTTTTTACCAGAATCAACTTTTAAGTCATGGATTGAGCAGGAACGAATGTTGATATGAATTATCACCAGGAATGGTTATTAAATTCTGATTTCTGCATCCAAATAGCAGTCAGGACAGATAAACAATCAGTCCTGTTACACCAACAGAAAAGCCTTAAGATTTCTTGCCTCTACTGACACTTCTTCTGATGTTGCAGGATGAGAGGAGATGCAGGACAATAGAATAGTGGTGTTCAGAGACCAGCTTTTCTTTTTTTTTTTTTCCTCTTTTAAATGGCTTGCAGAGGTCAAGCTGCTCTTTATAAAACAGGACTTTTGCCTTGAAGCCCAACTGTTGTTATCTAATCTATGGTTAGCTTTGGCCTTGAAGTCGTCTCTGTCAGACCAAAGTGCCAAGGATGTTGCCTTGGCCCACACACAGCAGTAGAAAGCGCTCATTGCCTCAAAGGGTGGAGCCCACCACAGAACAGCATTATTTCCACACTCCCTGAAAGACAAATGGATTCACCCTACCCCTTTTGAAATAACACAACACAAAGAAATTTCTGTTAACGCAGAGCTGATGAGATCTACACAGAACTTCCTTAGCCTGGTTATGTGCTGTGGCACTACTGCCAGCTCACCTGGTGTGGGAAGAGGCTGCAACCACAGCAGGGAAGTTCACCTGAACCTCATGCACAGAGATCTTTAAACTGGCCTCAGACCTGAGCACAGACAACAGCAAATCTATTGCAGTAGTCAGACTACAGTCTCAATATTTAGCTAGTGTTGGCGCTCCAAAAACTACAGACTCCAAATCCCCTGCATGACTCCTGAGAGAACACAAAGATGGCTAACAGGCTGTAGTAACTGATTATGCACAGGTATTTGCCCATTGCAGCAAGAGAAAGCTAAACACAAAGCGAAGCACTAAAGCACAATGTAAAGCTTAATTAAACATAGGAAATCCTAATTCAATTAAAATCCAGTTTGGCATAAATCACTGCCCATGGAGTTTATCATTTAAGCTGCTGAACAAGCACAGCCCTCCCCTCGCTTAATGGAGGAATTGGTCCAAGTAGGCCAAAAGTCAGTGAGTACAGAGTGTGGGATGAAGTATTGGGAGACATGCAAGTTTTGTTAAATAGTGAAATGAATGTCATGAAAGCCAAACAGAGCTGCTATGCAGCACTCAGACTGAGCTTAGAGCTGGAGAATTCTGCATCAGAAATGCTGGCTCAAGTGCATCAAGACATATGCACAGCTGAGCCTACAGCATATCTCTGTGGTTTTATCAAGGAATTTAGGTGGCAGTTTTAGAACACATTTAAGAACTATTAATACTTTATTTTATTTAAAAAACAACCTTGTACATCCAAGGTCAGGCTGCACGGGGCTTTGAGCAACCTGATCTAGCTGTAGGTGTCCCTGTTCATTGCAGGGGAGTTGGATTAGATGACCTTTAAAGGCCCCTTCCAACTCAAATGATTCTATGATTCCCACTAACTTTCAATTTGATTTTAAAAGCTCTGTTTGTCTTTTCCTGTGTTTACAGAAACAAGGCAATCAGCAACAGCCTGCACACCAACACTGGGGATTCTCAGTGCATCAGGGGCTATTTCCTGCCCCTCTGCTCATGCAGATACAATTTGCATTTCTGGGCACAGTAAGAGCACTGTAAAGATGAATTTCTACAAGCCATTCTTTGGATTATTTTCTCCTTTCCTGAGACATTGCTTCCCAATGTGTACTGAATAATCTATCTAATTTTCCACTAACGAACTAGGCCCCAAGCCTAAGGAGGCTTCAACATGTGCTTAGCTTGGAACATGCCAGCAGATTCATAGGAAAATAAAAACATACATATAATGCCTCTTGAGATCAAGTATCTGACTGCAAACATCTTTAAACAAACATCTTTAAAATTCAATCTTTCTCCAAACTGGGACAGAACTGAATCTAAACTACAAGCCTCTCAAAATACGTTCTGACATCACATCAAATAACTGTGCTAAAACTATGTAGTTTCACTTAATGAGCTACTGAAAGTGTACAAGCGTACACATCTTGCCCACTCTCTGGTTTAAGACATCTTTTCTAATAAGCCAGATTGATGGGAAAGCCTGAGGATTAAACAAAAAGCTGAGAAGTTTGGTTTTGTTCACAAAAGTTGTTAAAAAAAAAAAAACTTTGCTGTCAAACTGGACAAGAGCACTCTGAAAACAGTAATTCCTCCCCACCACAGAGCCGCATATCATCACAGAATATTTGCTTTCAGATTAATTCTGGAATCTTAACTTTTTCTTTGAAAGCACATGGGCTTTTCTGTGCGTGTGAAGAAACAAAGCCATGTTATAGAATTCAAAGAGGTGCTTTGTGCAAAGCATAATACTAGTGTTATAGATAACAGGTATCAGATTTGTTCAGCTCTGTAACAACAGGTGTAACAAACCTTCCTGAAGAAGTTTAAGACGTCAATTCACAGAATCACAGAATGGCCTGGGTTGGAAGGGACCTTCAAGGATCATGAATCTCCAACCCCCCCGCCACAGGCAGGGCCACCAACCTCCACACTTAATACTAGACCAGGCTGCCCAGAGCCCCATCCAGCCTGGCCTTGAACACCTCCAGGGACCGGGCATCCACAACCTCTCTGGGCAGCCTTTTCCAGCACCTCACCACTCTCATAGTAAAGAACTTCCCCCTGACATCCAAGCTAAGTCTTCCCTCCTTCAACTTAAAACCATTTCCCTTTGTCCTGCTGTTATCTACCCTTTCAAAGAGTTGAATTAAATGTCTTCTCAGACTTAGGAAAGGTTAATAAAATGAAAAATTAAATTAATTTTCAAAGTACAGCGGTAGGCTTAAGAGTGAAGTGGAAAAGGCATTCATGTTTCTCTTCCTATTTAGCGATGAACTATCTGATTCACTTGAAGATATTATTGTCATTTTTGCAGATTTGACGAATGGGATAGATTTTGACTCCATTCAATGGCTGTTTTTATTTCCTCAATATATTAATTACTAAAACCAACTTCCTGCACAAGTAAAATTAAAGGTAAACTTTGTTTCTTGAAAGCCTAGAATTCTCAATTCTGAACGTTCTGAAGCTATCCTTTGTAGGAAGCAACGCGCAGAATTGCTGAAACTTAATGGAAAAGGAGAAAGAAGATCGTAACAGAACTACATACCTCTAAAAGCAGCGCTGCCTTCTTGCCAGAGAAATGACTAACATGCATTGCCATTAGTGCAAAAATCAATACTACGTTTGCATTTGCCGGCTGGTAAAACAACATTTCCAGTAATTGCTATGCAAACATAGAAATTCTTCAGCTGTTGGTAGCTCCAGGTTTTAAAAGTAATATTCACATATTTTTTTCCTTCAAATGTGTAATGACTACTTATGCAGTGCTCATCACATGAGCTCTGTCTTGCTACTCTGAAGATTAGAATACTGCAGAGTTCTATAGAGACCAATATGTCAATTAAAAAAAAAATCAAACTGTGATCTCAAAAAGATTTTAAGAACTTTAAAATTAAATCCATAATCCCATTAGTTTTCCCCGTTCTACAGAAAAAGCCTCACCAGGAAGTGGAGCAGTGAGAGGATGCAAACCCAGCCAAAGCTCAGCTAACTCATGAACAGAAATAGGAAATAGTTTTCCTGCAACACTAAGGGCTTGGACTCAGCAACCTATGTCCTAAATGATAAAGAAAGAATCAAACATTTTTGAAGCATAAAGAGTGGCTTTCTTGTCTCTGCACGTACATAGCTTTTCCACACAGCACCCTCCCCATCATTTATCATCAATAGTTCTGCCCTTATCTCCAGGCATATTCTCTCCACTCACACTCTATTTCCAGTTTGCCCAGGGTTAGCAAGAAAATGCAGAATCCTAATTCTGAAAAAGTTGAGAGAAATATACACATTTTTAAACATAAAATCAGTGCATTTCCTCAGAAACAGCCTACAGAAACAGAAATAGAATAGCATTCAACTTGAAATGCGTTTGTGATGTTTTTACTACAGATGCTACAGTTGTGAATTCATTTAAATCTGGATACAAGATCTGAGTTTTATATAATGACAAATTTACATAGAACAATAAGAAGAAGGAAAAAATCACCATTAAGTGAACCAGCAAGAAGTTACGAATGATAAAAATGAGAATGAGTCATGAAAAGGCAGGAAACAGATGCACACACCATAATATCTTCAACTTCAGCTATGGTATCTCACCGGTCGGAACAAGTACAAGGTCATTAGAAAGCTGCAACAGTTAGCAAGGGAACAAGAGGTACATTGTGTGGTGTTCAGCTCTGGAGTGGGGAGGAGGGGGTACAGAGGCTGAAGAGATGAAAAGCATTTTTTGTAATCCAAAGAATGCAGCAAAAGGATTCAAGGATCTCAGTGATAAGACTGTCATGGTTTTTTTTTTCCTGTACAGACTCAATCCAAAGACAGGATGGAAGGCGTATGCACAGTAAATTGAAACATGCGAGAGAAGCAATGAAAATGAGAGATGCAACACATTTCGTTTGAAATTATTTCTCCCCTCAACGAGAACATGCCCAAACGTCAGAGAAAAAGCACTCTGAATTAGAGCTCCTTTTAGACAGTCTCTAGGAACTTGTTCCACCTCTTCATTCTTTTCAGTAGACAGTAGCTGCATAGGTTGTAGCAGAGAAAAAAAGAATACTAAAAGAGATCAATGAACAAGATATTTCCTGATTTCTGATCCAGGACATTCAGATGGAAATAAAATTCCACCCTGATTTACATGGCAGGAAGATCGATCTGGGGGTTACTTCATCCATAATTTTTGAGTCCAGACCGTAGAAGCACTTCTTAACTTGGGAGGGTCAAAGGTATCTGCTCTGCGTACTTCTGCACACTGTAAGCCACAAATCGCTCAGCAGTTACTCAGATTTGCAGGACACAAGTGAAGTCTGAATGCTTAAACACTAAGAAAACGTGGTGCTGATGCTTATTAAGGACAAGAAATTGAGCTGTCTTACGTGACATGCACAAAGAAACACAAAGTGAGAAACTAATTCCTTTGGAAGAACACACATCTCTCATCATCCTTACCATCCTCCTCCAAAAAAACTTCCACTTCTTTTACGTTCTGAGATGAGGGAACCAGACCACGGGAACTATCCAAAATGAGTGAACTACAGATTTATATAGGGGTATAAAGTTTTTCTTCTAACCTTTGATTTATTTTTTAACTAACATTGAACAAAACTGAATTTTTTTTTAAGAACAAAAATCTATTTGACTCCATGATTTCAGGAGAAAATGCTTTAATAAATTGCATACTAGCAGCTGTTAGAATCATAGAATGGCCTGGTTTGAAAAGGACCACAACAATCATCTAGTTTCAATCCCCCTGCTATGTGCAGGGTCACCAACCACTAGACCAGGCTGCCCAAAGCCACATCCAGCCTGGCCTTGAATGCCTGCAGGGATCCACAGCCTCCTTGGGCAACCTGTTCCAGTGCGTCACCACCCTCTGAGTGAAAAACTTCCTCCTGATATCTAACCTAAACCTCCCCTGTCTCAGTTTAAAACCGTTCTCCCTTGTCCTATCGCTATCCACCCTCGTAAACAGCCATTCCCCCTCCTGTTTATATGCTCCCTTCAAGAACTGGAAGGCCACAATGAGGTCTCCCCGGAGCCTTCTCTTTTCCAAGCTAAACAAGCCCGGTTCCCTCATCCTTTCCTCATAGGAGAGGTGCTCCAGCCCTCTGATCATCTTAGTGGCCCTCCTCTGGACCCGCTCCAAGAGTTCCATGTCCTTCCTGTACTGTTCCTTTTTCTTATAGCCTAAAACAGACAGCAAAGTGAAGTAACATAAAAACAGTTAATTATTGTAGTGATGCTTATGAGGAAAAACTGTTGGTTTACTCCAAAGAAGTAAGGTACACAAGTAACTGTCCCCATGTGACAATGGGCAAGCATCATCTTGATGAAATTTTTGTATGCACCTATATCCTGTTGTGGTACAATAATGTAATTCAAAGAGTACAGTTCGCATGTCTCATTGCCAAGTGACAGATAAAGGAGTGACACTCTAGTTATATGGTGACCAGCCAGGGACTTGCTCCAGTGAAAGGAATTTACTCAGTAGCACTCACAACAAATGCACAGACAAATTTAACTATGTTCCATTCACAGACTGCAGAACATACTGTAGTAGTGAGTTTCTCATACTTGCTTCACCATCTTAATTTACACCATAGAACAGAGGACTCAAACCAACGTGAATAATAATTGCCAGTGCATAATCTGGCAGTATATATTTGTACGGTGTTTAATTCAAAGTTCTGATGTTTCTACTATGTCAAGAATTAATCACGTTGTCATAAAAATCATTATCTGGTACTGCCTTCTTTTCTTGTCATCTCTTCTGGATTTTTTGCAGCGTCACAACTGCCAAATTGAGGATATCTCCTTACATCCAGAATTATGTTTTAAACGCACACACACATCACCTGCACAAAGAGGCAGCTGCAGCCTGCTGTCCCAAAACCCACATATAGCCAGAGCTGACTGCCTGAACAACAGGTCACCAATGAGCTGTTGCTGGCAGAGAGCAGTCCTAGAAGGTCTGACAACTAGGAGCCAGTGACAAGAGTCTCCTCTCATTCAGGCACTCTCCTCAGAGGCAGGCTGGCCTCAGGTCTTCTCCATACAGAGCTGGAGAGGAGATACATATGGGAATCACATCATCATATGAATGGTAAACTTGGGAGGACTATGACAGGCATGCTCCAGAACACAACTATCTCGAGAAAGCAAATGTTGCACATTTTCAGAACAGGGGACCTGGGATCTTGCTCAGATGTCCAACTTGAGGAAGTAAGTGATGTCAGTATATTCACACACACTTAGGAAACTCTTTAAGCTCTAGGGTTCTTGGTGTGCTTTATCTACAGACACTTTCAGGAAGGAGAAGGAAAACTCTTATTTGAAATCTGTCATAACTTCTTACCTGCAAGTGAAGACAGATGGAGATATCTGGTTATGCAGTGGGCTTAGTGCAATCTGCTGCTCCAGGCATAAGGGCCAGCTCTGCTGACAAGGTCACTTGCTGGGAAAAAAGAAAAAGAAATGTTATAAATTAGTAAAACTATCTCAAGAGTGAAGCTATAGTTCCCCCCTCTTCCCTTTAATGCTTTTGAAAACAGGTGCTTCCCTAGCACGGGCAGACAGATTAAGAAAAACGTAGCTTAACAGTCAGCTACATAAAACTAGACTTTCTTTTTTCAAATAGTTTAAAAGGAACACAGAGTGTTGTACTTAATTTGCTACGTTTTTTTTTTTTACCAGGTGTGACATCTTCCTACTATAAATAACTAAATGTGGTAAACAGCATTTCATCAGCTTTCCAGAACGTTATGAAATACTGAACATTACACTAGGTAGTCATGAGCATCTGCCACAGCTATATTGTAAATATAAGAGATTGTGAAATTATCTTCTTTCCTAATTTTCTTCTTAAAGAAAATAATCCTTGAACTGGAAATCTTCCAGATACAAAAACCCCCATGTGCATACAGACTGTATGAACTGCATACACTGAGTCCCTTGTAGTGGTAAATCTGTTAACATGTGCATACATAAGGAATCAAACAAAGTAGGCAAAAGGTAACAAATACTGAACAGCTGACTAAGACTAATATTAATCAGCTTGCAAAGGCTGCTTACTACAATTATGTTTAACAGCGTGATGGTGCCAGGCCTACAAACATTGCCTAATACTATGTCATAGCCAGGGAGAACATGTGAAAAGTGGTTGTTTTTAAATCTCTGTAGAAGAGTTTCTGAATAAACTTCAATTGAACTTATCTGTTACATTGAGTGCTAATTAGAAACCTCACTTCGACAGCAGTGTATGTTAGCCCTAAAGCAGGTAAGCTTTCCTTGCATCTTTTAGCCTGTCCTCTTCCACTGCCGTGAGTCACTGAATATTGCCAATGCAAACTGCTTTTCTCCTAGTACTTGCCTAGTACTATTCAATAACCAGCAACCCCAGCATAAGCATGTTGCAAGTGGCCAGAAAACAACAGCAAAAGACCTCTTAAAGATCTAGAAAGCAAAGACTGGTATATTTTAATACTAGACTACAAGTGCCGTGCACCAAAGCCTTCCAGGAGTAATTACTGCTTCCACCATGGCCAAAAATTTCTAAATAGGATGTTCAGGACCTCCAGAGATTTAAGGCACACGTATAGTCGTTTTCACAACCACAGCCTGAATACCTGCCTTTCATTCACAAAGCAATATTCACTGAATTCTGCATAGCTGCAATATGTTTTTGTCAAGTGATGTTCGGTGCTTTCCAGATTCTGCGGACCCACAGATAATTGCTAATGCTTCACATGCACTTTTCACTTCAGTTCTGAAGTGATCGTAAGTGTTTTTTGGTGACTTTATGCCTCTCAGCAGAGAGACTGTACTTTCACACAAGGAAGAGCTTGGTTAACATCCTTAGCATAGCTGCTAGCACTTACAATCCAGAACACTGCTTTGAATTTTCCACTCAGGTTTTTTCACCAAGTAGTCATAACTAGAATCAAACTGTCACAGATAAGGCTGAACATTCATCCGACCCATCACATCAGGTTGAATCACAAGTATCTAAGCTTCAGTTACTTACTGAACTCCATATACGCATTAGATTATAATAAACCTGACTGCAGGACGCAGACATACTTGCTTGAATTTTGCTAAGGAAGAGAAAAGAGGAGAGAAAGGAGTGGAAAGAAAAGGAATAGCACCTCACCCCTAGCAGAGAGCCCAGCTTTGAGATGGTAAAGTTGTCCTCACCAGTGCCAACTGATCAACCGCCAAGATACCAGAAGCAAGCATTTCAATTGCTGTTCCTTGCAAACTACTCCAGAATATCTTAAACAAAAGGATAAGAGCAGTGGGTTTTTGCCCTGAGAGTTGAGCCACTGTGATGCAGATCCGGCAGCAGGGTCTGATATTCCACTCAAACAGAGACCTATTATCTTTAGCTCTACTGAAGCACTAAAGCTCTTCTTAGACCACTTTACAAACTGAGTGCAAAGGAGTAAGGATAAGAGCCACATTGTGTCCTTAGGGACCCCTATTAAATCAGATTCTCAACATCAGCCACTTCCTCCTTGTTTTCCTCAAGCCATATGGCTTCCTGACAAAATGTCTGCAAACAATAAATCCATTAATCAAGCCACTGTTGGAGGAAAAGATTTTTTTATTCCCTTCATCAATCCAGACATCTTAGCCGAGAAGTTTTATGTATTTTAGTCAGAAAAATAAAAGAGGGCCTATTGAAGGGAAAATATTAAAAGTACTCTTGTGCTCACACTACAGACTTGTAGTTTGGAGCCTTAAATCAAGTACTTACTTGCAACTGGTCCTGACTTGTTAAAAAGATGTAAAAAGATGCAGGAAAAAAAAAGATGCACGTCAGTTGAGCTAACAAGAAGAGCATCCGGTCTCATTAAATATAAGAGTAGGAATCCAATATGAACCACAGACTAGGTTCCCTAGCATACAGGGTCAAAAAACAATATATTTTTTTTCAATCAGCAGAAGTAGGTAGGCATTAAAAGTCATATTTTATTCCTACCAAGCGCTAAGTAGATGCATGCGTGCAAATGCCAGAAGTAGCCCACAGATATCTAACAGGAACATCTTCCAATGAGAGATGCTACAACATAGGACTTTGCAAGAGGTCAGCTTATTTATCAAGGTGAACCAAGATGACCAATTCCAACAGCATACATAAAACGTCTCTGGATTGGTAAAATCACATGGATGATAATGTTATTCTCAGGTCAAGAGCAAAACACACACTGCACATGCAGGGAACTCAATGGTGGGGAGAGAGCATAAAAACAGTAAGATTTCTAGCTCTTTTAAGGGGGAAAACTCTCTTTCTTGCAGGTGGGAAGGTCTCCCTCTCAGGCAAAATAGGGGAGAAGAGTTGAAAAACAACATAAACAAAAAAAACTAAGCATGATCATTGCTTCACCAAACTGAATAAGCTTCGGTTTAGGGATGAGAAGTATGCAAGCCTGAAGCTACTGCAGGGTGAAATTCTGTTTTATATACACGCACACACGCATATATACATATATATGTGTATATGTGTATATATATGTACACAACAATATGTAAGCAAGTACAAGGGCTGCTCTCAATGTAATGCCTCCTACTTTATGATGCTGTCCCACAACATCAGAGGCAGATGTTGCTGGTATGGCAGTAGAGGCTGAACCTTCCCAACAATATCCTATTACATTTTGTTGCCACATGACAGATGGCAGCAGAGGGGCAGTCTGACAAAATGGCATCTGATATGGAAGTGCGGATGAAGCAATCATATGGTGTTGAATGAATTTAATTCCTCCATGCAGAAAAAATGGTACTCATCAACACTCATTAACGCTTGCTGAACGTTTATGGAGACCAAACAGTGCACGTGAGCACAGTGAGGTGGTGGGTTGAGTTCTTCAGCAGCGGAGACAGTGGGTCATTGCTGCTGGTGCTGATCTTGATGAGCGCAGCATGCAGGCTCCTGTTCATCTCTGGAAAAAAATGCTAGATAATGGTAGTGACTCTGTTGAAAAATAGTATTTTGTAGCTGAGAATTTGCACTATCAAACAGTGTTATGCTTTTTGTATCTGTTAGAGTTTCCATGGAAATAATACAAAGTGTTACTTTCAGAGTGACCTATGTGTATAATCCAAATATATGGTAAAGCATTCCCTTTCCTCCTAGTCAATGGGCTCAAAGAGGGTAAGAAGCCGAGAATTCGAAAGCATAGAAGAGATGAAAGAGGAAACAAAGACCTAATTTTCTTTACCTGTAACAACAACTTTTGAATAGAGCATTCTTGTATTCTCAGACATCACTGAGACACATGTGGACTCTGTTATCCCTGGCTATCCCAAGCAACTATTTGCGGTACACCTTGAAGCCTACCCAGCAAGAAGAAAAGAGATTTCCTAATGATGATGGAAGAAAAGAGAAGAAAAAGACATCATCTAACTGAGTATATGACTGTGTGCACGAGCAAGGAGCTCATGGAAGAAGAAAGTCTACAGAATGTGGAAAAGGAGTCTAGCTGCATGAAAAAAAAATACAGGAACATTGTCAGGTCATGCAGGGACACAACAACAAGGAAGGCTAAGGCACACTTGGAGTTAAATCTGGTGAGGGAAGTCAAGGCCAACAAGAAAGACTTCTTTAAGCATGTCAATAGCAAAAGGAAGATTAGGGAATGCTGAATGAGGTGGGTGCCCAGGTAATGGAGAACACTGAAAAGGCAGAGTTAATGAATGCCTCCTTTACTTCAGTCTTTACTTCTAAGACTGCCTCTTAAGAATCCCAGATCCTGGAGATAAGAGAGTCTATAGAAAAGAAGATTTCTCCTTTGTCAAGGAGAATCTGGTCAGAGATAATTTAGGCAAACTCTATGCACACAAATCCATGGGCCCCAACGAGATGCACCCAGGAGGACTGAGGGAGCTGACAGAAGTGACTGCCTAGCCTCTATCATCTTTAAGAGGTCATGGAGAACAGGAGAGGTGCCTGAGGACTGGAAAAAAGCCAGTGTCGTTCCATCTTCAAAAAGTTACAAGAAGGAGGGACAGACAAGTGCACAGTGAGGTGGATTGAGAATGAGCAGGGCCCAGAGGATTGTGATCAGTGGTGCAATATAATTGGAGGCCTGTAGCTAGTGGTATTCCCCAAGGACTGGTACTGGGTCTGGTCTTGCTCAACATCTTCATCAGTGATCTGAATGAAGGGATAAAGAGCACCCTCAGCAAATTTCCTGATAATACGAGGCTGGTAGGAGTGGCTGACATACCAAAAGGCTGTGCTGCCATTCAGCGAGATCCGAATGGGCTGGAAAGTGGACAGAAAGGAACCTAATGAAGTTCAACAAGGGCAAGAGGAAGGTACAGCTGAACACATTGGTATAAGTTAGGAGCTGACCTGATGGAAAAGAGCCCTGTGGAGAAGGACCTGAGTGTCCTGGTGGACAACAGGTTGACCACAAGCCTGAATTGTGCCCTTGTGGCTAAGAAGGCCAATATAATTCCAGGGTGCCTTAAAAAGAGCATGGCCAGCAGGTTAAAGCAGGTGATCCTTCCCCTCTACTCTGCTCCAGTGAGGCTACATTTAGAACGTGGGCTCTCCAGTTAAAGAAAACAGGGAACTTCCACAGAGAGTCCAGCAGAGGGCCACAAAGATGATGAGGGGCCTGATCTCCCTTACAAGGAAAGGGTGAGACCTGTGACCATTCAGCCTAGAGAAGACCGAGGAGGAATCTTCTCGGTGCTTATAAATATCTAATTCACAGGAGTCAAGTGGATGGGGTCAGGCTCTTTCTAACGGTGCCCGCTGACAGAACAAGGGCCAATGGGCACAAATTGGAACAGAGGAAGTTCCATCTGAACATGAGGAAAAACTTCTTTACTTTGAGGGTAGCAGAGGACTGGAACAGCCTGTCCATAGAGGCTATGGAGTCTCCTCTGAAGATATTTAGAACTCACCTGTATGCTTTCCTGTGTAACCTGCTGTAGGGAACCTGCCTTAGGAAGAGAGGGATTAGAATAGATGATCTCCAGAGGCCCACTCCAACCCCTGCAGTTCTGTGATTATCAAAAAAGAAGCACTTGTAAACTGAACAAGTGTTGGTCACCTCTTCAGACAATATGAAACTCCAGAATGGCTGTTTTCAGTATCTGTTCCCACCGATATTTTTTCCATAACTTCCTGGACTAAACTTTCATTACTCAACAGCCTGCAGTGAGGAAGGAGTACTGGTAAAAACAAGAAATTACTTTCAGACTCAGGTGGCCTCTTCCACTTGCACACTTCTAAAGGAACCATGAAATGTCCGCTCATTGAACAGAAAATAGGATTGATATGGCAACAATCCTTTCTAAACTTAGAACTTGTATTTCACCTCCATCCCCTAACAGTTGTTTTTTAGTATACTGAATGACAGACTCCGTATCCCAACTCAAGTGAAAAAAAGGAATCCCCTGCTGAAAGTAAATTTAGGAGAAACAAGAAGCAGTTTACAATGGTGAAAAAGACCTTACTGAGAAATAGCATTAAAAAAGGAACCAAGCTGACTTTTCAAAAGTGTTTTACATTTAAATACAGGAAAGCAGTATCCTTGACTTCAAGCAGGAAATCTTTAAAATGAAAGCCATTTCTGTCTTTGTTGAAGTTGAGTAGCAATTAGCCATAAAGGAAAAGCATATGGAAACAGGAATATCAAAACCGAATCATTATCAGCAAGTAAACATCTGTACTTTCAACAAGGTCAGAACGTTTTGGTCAGTTCTATGGGGTAATGGGAGAACCATGAAGTTAACTTATATCTCTGTCAACGTAATGATGAATCTGAAATGCTACAGACATCATATGGAACCTACAGCTATAAGTTATTAACCTGAAGGTCACGATTTAAGAAGATACACCACTGTATCCAAAGTACAAACAGATCTGTTAATGCCTTGAGGCTGTGGTGAAAGGTAAGTTCTGGACAAAGCAGCAAGGAAGGTTGGGTGCTGCAAGCTAAGGAGGTCTTTACCACATCTGGATCATATGGCCCCAATTATCTTCTCATCACAATAAATCAAAAATTATCCATCAGCAACTATATAATGACCTATATAAAAATAAATCTGAGATTGCTGTATGCCTCCACTACATGACCTTATGAGCTTCTCTCCTTCTGTGCAACTCAAATTGGAAGAATACTAGCATAATAGCACAGAAATTAGTAATTCTTTTACGTGGCAGCATATTTCTTTTCTTAAGACAGCATGCATTGCAACATCACACTTACAGATAGGAGGCATGCAGGAAAAATTTACTTTGTTGTTGACATTTTTGCCAAGTGGGTCCATGAAAACTTAATGAGGTTCAATAAGGCCAAGTGCAGGGTGCTACACTTGGGTCAGGGCAATCCCAGGTATTTATACAAACTGAGGGAAGATCTCCTTGAGAGCAGCCCTGCGGAGAAGTACTTGGGGGTCCTGGTGGATGAGAAGCTGGACATGAGCCAGCAGTGTGCGCTTGCAGCCCGGAATACCAACTGTGTTCTGGGCTGCATTAAAAAAGGGGCATCCCTTTTTTGCAGGGAGAGGGAGGTGATTGTCCCCCTCTACTCAGCTCTTGTGAGGCCCCATCTGGAGTACTGCATCCAGGCCTGGGGCCCCCAGTACAGGAAGGACGTGGAGTTCTCAGAGCGGGTCCAAAGGAGGGCCACTAAGATGATCAGAGGGCTGGAGCACCTCTTCTATGAAGAAAGGTTGAGGGAACTGGGATTGTTTAGCTTGGAAAAGAGAAGGCTCCAGGGAGACCTCATTGTGGCCTTCCAATATTTAAAGGGAGTGTATAAACAGGAGGGGGAACGACTGTTTACGAGGGCGGATAGTGATAGGACAAGGGGGAATGGTTTTAAACTCAGACGGGGAGATTTAGGTTAGATATTAGGAGGAAGTTTTTCACACAGAGGGTGGTGACGCACTGAACAGGTTGCCCAAGGAGGTTGTGGATGCCCCATCCCTGGAGGCATTCAAGGCCAGGCTGGATGTTGCTTTGGGCAGCCTGGTCTAGTGGTTGGCAACCCTGCATACAGCAAGGGGGTTGAAATTAGATGATCATTATGGTCCTTTTCAACCCAGGCCATTCTATGATTAGCCACAGCCCACTCAGTAGATTTAAAAAAGTATTCCAATGCTTGTTTTTCCCTTTGAAAGGAACTGTATGATTTTACTCTCTACAATTAATGCTTTAAACAGCATCACAAATACTTGCCAAGCCTACATACAACTAAATATTTCGCACTAATTCTCAGAAAAGCAAGAATGAGAAATTATATTTAAAGAAAGAAAGAAGATAAGGTAATACAGTCAGGATGTTTAACAGAATTGAGGTTGGGTCTGTGTTTTCACATCCACTGATTTGTTTGGACTGCAGGTCACTAGGAAGCATGTCAAGTTAGACCATTTACTATTGGTCCTATAGGTGAGGCTTTTTAGACAAGCAATACAAGTTAAAATATGCACATTGCTAAGATATCACATGGAATCAGAAAAGGTCATTCACCAGAGGGTGGTCAGGCACTGAAAGAGACTCCCTGGGGTAGTGGTCAAAGCCACCCAAGTTCAAGCAGCATTTGGCAGCACTTACAGACAGGGTTTGAATTTTGGGGGGGTTCCTTTGTGGAGTCAGAAGCTGGGCTTGGTGATTCTTGTGGGTCATGTACAACTCAAGATATTCTGTTCCTAACCATGCATATCTCTGAAAAAGTATAACTGAACAAGACATCCAACTATTAAATTGTTTAGGTTATGTAGAGATAGTAGCAGAGTGTGTAATTTGCTTTAACTTCTTAAGGACAAACCTGGTTGAAAGTAACTAGGGAAAAAAAACGGGACTAGGATTCCCATTTCACATGTATTAATGTAGTTAGGAACATACATGCATGCAACAGTAATTAAAGAGTAAAAAAATTTCCCTTCCTTTGCCATTGAACATACATGCTGGCCATTACAACTGAACAAAGTATTAAAGCAGTATTTCAACATACACTCTGTGATCATAATATAGAGGCAGTATCCAATGGTCCTTTGCATTCTCAAAAAGTGGTCATTTTAACTCTTGAAGAAATAAGACTACTTCCCATGCACAGTGAGACACCAATTTCTATTTGCACACCATAGCAATTGATAGTCAATTCTAGAGAGCCCATTTTATTTCAAAATAAGTAAGAAGGATTGCTGTCATCTTTGCAGATCAGGATCATTCTTTCCTGCTTCTACAGCATCATTTTGTATTTGTCTTGTTTTTTATTGGAACAGTGAAGTCAAGTGGTTCCCAAAATCCACATCAGTAACAGAAAAAGATGGAAGATAGCACAACAGTCACTACAAATAATTTGTAAACTTAAATCTGTTTGGTTTAGGAATTAACCAAAACCAACTCAAAAATCCAGTTTCACGTAATTTCTGTCTCCAACACTGGCAGGAATATTATATGTCTCTACATTTTTGCAGCAAAAGGTTAGTTGGAAAAGTTGTTGGGGAAAACAGTGATTCCCCAGAAGGCTTAAGGGTTGACTTTCAAATGCAGTTTTACCTTACTCCCAATAATCCCCAGATTCCAATCTTTTTATAATTACTTAGGAAAAAGTGAAACACAGAAGACTGTGTAAGTAGCAGCAAAACTGCCAGCAGATACAGAAACTCCCTGTATTCTAAAGGCCTGGAGCAGTTTATTTTGATTTCCATCTTGCATGCAGTGCATTTCAATCTTCACATGTGATTCATATGCACATAGTTCCATTAGCACTTTGAAGTAGAAGTCAGCTCTGCAGCCAAAAATTGTACCATTCTCCCTACCCTTTCCATCTCTTACCTGACATGGCTGCCATAGCAAGCTTTATAGCAAGCTGAGTCAGAAATCAAATCTAGACTTAAAAGAACCAAAACCTTACATACTTACAGTACAGCATAACACATGCACCAATGAAACTACAGTGCAAGCTGTTTCATATGGCTCACTAGTGCTAAAATGGTATAAAGTATCAGCGAATTCCTCCCTGCACACATCAATGCATGTCTACAAGGAAAGACCTGATCCAGGTCTATAAATATCTAAGGTGTGGGGGGCAAAGTGGCGAGGCCAGACTCTTTTCAACAGTGTGTGGAGACAGGACAAGGGGAAACGGCCAGAAACTTGAGCATAGGAAGTTCCGCACCAATGTGCTCAAGAACTTATTTGCGGTGAGGGTAACGGAGCACTGGAACAGGCTGCCCAGGGAGGTTGTGGAGTCTCCTTCTCTGGAGATATTCAAGACCCGCCTGGACGCCCACCTGTGTGACCTGGTGTAGGGAACCTGCTTTGGCAGGGTGGTTGGACTCAATGATCTCTGGAGGTCCCTTCCAACCCCTATGATTCTGTGATTACACACTGAGACAAAATTTCCAGTCATACAGGACACCAGAAAGCCTGCCTCTATAGTTGGCTCTTCTGCACATAAGGCAAAGTTACAGTGCTGAAGGGCCAAAGAGACTTGGCACACTTTCACCAGTGTTAGAGGTCTTTATTTCAAGTATTGGGGAAAAAAAAGCACCTCGCTAATTTAGATTTTATGCTGATGCATAAAAGGAAGCAGAAAGCAACAGTTTGAGAAAACTTGTGCTTGCAAATAGCCAGCTTCTATTAAATGAACTTCAAATATCTATAACTGAAAGCACACACTGAATAATAAAGGGTGAAAGTACTGAAGTATACAGCTGTTAGGCATTTCATGGTTATAAAAACAGTCACAGATGGCAGCTGCAGAGAGGAACACTGGGCCTGAAATCTTGCAGATTTGTAGCTTTGTTTGTAAGCACTTGTCCTTGTTGATAAGGAGCACCCTCCATCAGACCTTCAGCCAACCTCTGCTCTCCCTCCCCTTCAAGTATTTGAAGAAATGTTAGTGAGATTAAGTTTAATTGTCACTAATCAAATAAACATATAGTAGCAGTAGCTGTTAAAATCTGATTTTTGTTTCATTCTGTGGATCATTAACTTCTTACTTCATTATGCAGTCAGTGGAAGCCATTGACTATAACTTTTCCTCACCTTGCAATTAGCAGTGAGGTGATGGGAGAAACACAAAGTTGACTTTTGCTGGTTTTGCTGCACTCCTCAGCAAGAATTTTTATCAATTGTCTGGAAGTAATCTTTCCAGTGCAATGAATTTCATGGGTGTTTGGACCTTGCATAGGTGTATGTGTAAGACAGATGTGGGAGATGTACAAAAATTTCTCTCTATATCACAAGCCATTACCTCCACCGCAAACAGCAGTAAGCAAAGCTATAGCATCTGTCTCAGCAAAGATATTTACTTCAGAGAAACCGTGTAGAAAGCAATTAGACTCCCACGGTTTCAGAAGTAATAATGATCTCCTGTTAGACATTGACTAGTAGTTAATTATCATCTAGTAGAACTAGGACCAGCTTCTAAGAAATGGCCAATCAGTGGATTACACCACTGAAGACTTGGAAATCTGTTTATTTGATAGCATACAAGTTTTTGCTTTACCAACTACAGAACTTAATTTGTGTCAATGGCAACATAATTCTACATTTAAAAGGACACGAGCAATTAGATTACAAGTTGCTACATGTTTCCTGATAAGTACAACATCCCTGAAAAATAAAACCAAACCAGGCTGGTTGGTTTACAAGTGACAGCACCGGCCCGTACCATCATCAAAACTGCAGAATTCTCACTCTTGCAGATCAGGAACAGGGATCTAGTCAATCTCTTCACATCTCAAACCACCATGGTTGTGAAATGCAAATAATTCCAGCTATTAAAAAAGTGAGAAAAACAGGTTTTCTTAAATACAATTCCTACCGTTCAGTATTTAAATTCTCTGAAAAAGGTAAAACAGAGGGATGATAATTGCAAGGTATGGAACAGGAGATGGAGAGAAGCTACCCTTACGATGACTGATCAAGCTTACCAAAGCAAATAAGCACAAAAAGGTATCTTGTAATCAAGAAGGTAACGGGTTTGTCACAAAGTACATTGTATACCCAAATTAAAATAAAGATAAAAAAGCTTAGACTAGTCTGTCTCTTCAAAAACTAGAGCACCAGAAGGAGAGACAGCCTTCTTCCTAACTCCAAGGCCTTGTCTTTATCAGCATTTCAAGCCAAGAAACACTCCTCTACAGGGAGGCGGAGGGGGGTATACAGGGAGGTTCTAGTTGACATACACAGTCCTCACATTGCCTCCAGTCAGGCCAAAATAGAAGTCACCACCTAGATTCAGATGCCTTTCCTTCGCTGAACAATGATTTATTTACTTTTGTAGGGGACAATCATTACTTAAAAATTATGTGCCCAACATAAGCCAAGAGAAAGTGAAAGCTTTCCTTCAAAGTTCAAAAGCAGGATTCAGATCCTATTGCAACTAGCAGAACAAGTTGAAATAACAGATAAAAGTAGTAATAAAGCCTATCACGTCTTACGCTATTTTCAGAATTCTTTGGCAATTTCTCCCCTGATTTAGAGCACTGACCAGCAAATCCCCCATACCCCCTTTGGAAAAAAAAAAACAACAATGCACTGTACCATGCAGGAGGTACACATACACTTCAGCCATTAATCAAACTTCTGGAGTTCAAAGCCAAAAAGCTGCAGGGCTTATGAGGCAAGCACATGGTAAAAAAAAAAAAAAAACACCACAGTGTTAATGCATGTAAGTACTAGCAAACAGTTTTTTCCTTCACTGCAATGACACGCTTCACAGAACTCATGATGGTCCGGTAGATGCTGGCCATTCACCAGAGGGAAGTGGGAAGACCCCTAGAGGGAAGTGGAAAAAAATCAGTTCCAAACACAGCTTTGTGCACCCCCAGGAATCTGTGCTGGCATCTGAAAAGCCTCACCAGCTTCAGAGCGCTGCAGCTCCATCACTGCAAACCTGAAGCTAAGTGGCCAAACATGCTGTCCAAATGTGCAAAGCTGTGAAAGTCAGTCTGTTTGATAAAACACTAAGAAAACAGTGAAGTAATGAGTGATTCAGCAAAACAAGGCTGTCTTTTTCAACTAGATACAGACATTGTAATTTTTTTCCCCCTCCTCTCCAAACCTAGAAGTTATTTGGTTTCAAAAATGCAAAGGTTTTTTTTATTATTACTAAGGTATTAAAAATCTAATTCCTCCTCAGCCAGAATACAGCTGGGAGGAATAGATGGAAAGAAAAATGAAGTTATTCCAGCATTTGGGGATATTTCAAGTTAACACTGACTCAGATCCCATGCAGATTACACTAATTTTCATCAGTCCTGACTTGCAATTTCCAGGACTTCAGTTAAAAACAAGAAACAACTTACTAAAGCCTTGCCATGGATTCTTCCTTGAAGACAAATGCATCTCAAGTACATACAAAAAGTTCAAAAAGTCAGTGGCAAGAGTGCATATTTTCAACATTCCCAAACAATGAAGTTTGCAAAATGGCAAATACCAAAGGTAGACAAGAAGAGGCTGAATAGGAAGATGTTTTGATCTTCGAAAATTATCTTGGAGGATAAGAGACACAGCTTGCTACTAGAAATAGTATGACCGCTTAAAAATACTGTCTAGCTGCTACACTTGAAAGTACCTATTTGAGTAAATCACGCTGTCATGACAGAAAGAAGCAAACTATTCAGTAGAGTTCCATGGTGATCAAACCTATCACCACAGGTCTGCTGTACAGTGCTGCCAACTCTGTAAATTATTTGAGGGGAAAAAAAGTGTACTTTTCCCCTTCATGCTTTATATCGTTTATGAAAGGACCTTAAGATACCAATTAGAAACAAATGAAACAACTTGAACAAAGGGTGCCCCAAACCTGAGCTATCCCATGAGGAGGTTGCTCCCTCATGACTACCAGTTTACATACTGCACTGTAATCCTTCCATCAGCTTTTGATTCTTTTGAAACAAACCACTACTACATACACAGCTTCCTTCCTATGCCTCATCCCCAAAACAAAGCACTGTTCGATTCTTTGGCTCACCTCTACTGGTCTTTGGAGATCTCTGAACTGGAAAAGAGGCAAAATTCTAATCCACATGCTTCTTTACAAACACACCACTAGGCAAAGATCACTGCAAGTTGACTTAAAGCAGCAGATTCCAACAACGAAGAGCAACTACTTCCATCTGATGGATTTATCCAGTTTTACTACTTTACATACAGTATATTCCTTCAATATGCTTATAAGCATTTTTAGCTTTTATTGGTAGTGTGAATGGTCTGATCCATTGCTCCCCTGTTCATTTCACCCCTATCTCGCTGCACTTAGTTTTTCTCTACTCTTTTAGAAAGAAGGCTTTGATAATGTGTGCACAGTTACTACTGCACACAAGATGCTGGTCTTACAAGAATTTAACTGAGGTCACAAACAGTAATTCCTGGCAAAGTTAATTTGCAACAGATAATAGCAATGGCATTTCAGTCATTTTAACTCTCCCCAGCCTTAAGTTTCCAAAACAAAATAAGGAAGCAGCTCTACTTTAAAACACCTACTGCTTACATATGATCATATATTCAACTATCTTAGTATCCCACCTCAGGTCGATCTGTTTTCATATTTCAGTTCGCAAATCTGACTGTCTTTCTTCTTCAGTTTCTCACAGATCTTTTCCACAGGGATGTGGTGACTCATGGGTTTGGACACCTCGTTAATAATTTTGGTGGCTGCATCACTTGTGGCCCCAGTATAATAGCACAACTGGTTCTCTTTGCCTTTTGCCTCTCTACAGGTTTTCATGAGCTCCTTTTCAATACTGGTCGGTGTGAACTGAGCCAACATAAGGCTCCCAGGTGCATACAGACACCATGGCAGGAGTTCAGCAGCTTAGCCACAAGCAATTTTTACAATGGAAGCACAGTTTGAACTCCATAAACACTGGACAAGATTTCTTTGGACATCTTCCATTAAAAAGGCAGATTAGGAGTTACAAGCTCACATTCAAAGACTTAAGACATCTAAAAACTTCAGGTGTTTTAACTCACTATGCATCAAGACAAACACCAAGCTTAAAAAGGCAGAGCACTAATGAGCTTGGAGTTGCCAATCTTGGCCCACAAGCTTAAAACTCAAGTGAAGACATTTCTACTAAAGCATTTTAACATGAATGGAGAATCAGTAAGAGGCTGCACAAAAGTTACCACAGCTGAGCAGATGCACCTTAGCTTGCTGAAGTACTGTAACTCAGTGTCACAGTCCTCTCAGTCTCCTGAGCCTCTTGAAATGCTATGGAGAATGTAATAAGACAGCTACTTCACTCCTATATTACAAGGAAGTAACATCTCTGGTTGAAGGCTATTTCACTACCTCTGCTGCATTCTTCTATACTGCTGTTGTTCCCCTTAACTCCAAGCAGGCTTTTGTACATCATTCAGATTCCCTTCTTTCAAGGTGAAAGCAGTTTCTATTGCTGTAAAAGATACAAGAAGCAGTACTGACAGCATTTCCAAGGAAATCTATAGTTACCCCGCATTACTAATGTACCATGGTCTAACTAGAAATTGCTTTTATTTCACATCCACACTTGTTTTCATCATCATTTACACAGATTAATTAATCATAATGCTTTACTGTACTTTTACATTCTCCTTGATTTAAGATTAAGGATCTCCAGTAGCTGTGATGAAAAGAAAGAAGGTTTTTACATTTACTCAGACACTGGACATCAGCTTGTCCAGTTCCTTCTTCCCTTCTATCTCCCACCAATTCCCATGGTGACATAAGAGAATTCCACCCTCAAAAAAGAGACCAGCACAAAGCACTAATTATCCCTTTTATAGCATTCACTTCCAAATCAAGCAGGAAGCTCTAACTCCCACAAGGAACCTCAATAACACCCTTGTAAGTTGCATCATTTCACATACTAGGTCCTTATGGAGATGCTACACAGACACCTATAGTTCTATGGGGAAGAACGTCGAGTGAAAATTGCTACCACTTCCTTTGGAAACGAATGTTCTGTGAAAAAACAACTACAGTTACGTCATTAATATTAACAATTATGTGAAGAATACATATTTGACTTTAACTAAGCTAAATAATTCTACAATGTAAAATGAAAGGTGGGTTTCTGCAATGATACCAAAAGCCTGCATTAAAACTTCCCTATTTCTAGCACCAGAGTCCAAGTGAAACTATTGCTGATTAGATCAGTTTTGGAGCCACGTTCCACAGATCAGCTACAAGGTCAGCAACACTACTCAGTAATCTTAATTTCTAAGCAGGTGCCCTGTGCTAAAGAAAGCATGGGCGCCACTGGGCAAAGGCACTTTTAACTTGCCACCAATGTTTGTCATTTGACGTAAACGCCATTCTGCTTCCAAAAATCAAACAGTCTACGTTAGTAATAGCTTCCTTTGCCAAATTTATTTCAGGATCACTAGGTAATAGTTCTTAGTGTTAGTCCAGATCTGTGAGGCAGGCATTACTACAAGACAGGTAGATGTAAGCAGTTTTCATGTAATTCTGTATGTGTGTGATAGTCAAAGGAAAGCAAGTAATTCTTGTAGGAGGACAAGAAAATGGATTCAAAGCATTCAGTAAGAAAAGTTTTCATGGGAAATATGCAGAATTTAAATTTGGGGGAAAAACAACAATCTCAGCTAACTAAAGTCCACTGGCTTTAAAACACATGCCACAGAAATTAAATGCCACTGCATTCACCGCTTAAAGCACAGTCTCTTAGCAGCATTTTGATAAGGAAGTTTAATAGCTGATAATACAGTTTTTGCAAAACTGCACTTTAACAGCTGAGGTATCTCCTCACACAACTGATGCTGGTGCAAAGCGCAGATGACGGAAGCCAGCTTTTCCTCAGACCGGTGCTCAGCAGGCAGGTGCAAGAGCCAAGTGCCAACAGGCACTGCCTGTGACAACTTCCCTGCTCTAGCATAACTGGGACTGCATAACTGAAACAGCAAAGCATTACAAATCTGGAACAGTTTTCCAAGTAGGAAAAAGAGCTGCTTCTGAAATGCAGGTCTTCAGCAAAAGGCATCAAGAGCATAATCTCCCTAAGCATTGGATTCATGCTCATACTTGCCATGCCTTATCCACTAGAAGGCAAAAGGGGCTGAGTGCAACCAGCCCAGCCAATAGCACCATGAAACTTAACATTTTTGTTTTAAAAAGAAACATTTTCAGAGGAGCAAAGAGAGTTTAAGTAGGTCACTTCTTTAGAGGAGGTAGCTAAACTGACAAAGACAAGGAGCCACAAGAGTTATCTGTACATGTGCAATTGAGAAAGAAACATCTAACATCACACCCTTATTATTCACTCTATTTTTTCTCAGATATGTTTTAATCAGATGATCCTTTTGTAGTTGGGTTGTTTTTTTTTTTCATTTTATAAATCTTATTTCTCTACTCCAATTATCCATCCTTCTTGCAAGAAATCCACCTGAGACTAACCTGGAAAAAGCTTAGGAAAGCACATACCTTGCATTGGGCCTAATTTCCTATATGAGAGTTATTACATCTTGTAAATTTAAGGATCATCAAGCAATTATTTAATGACAAAACATGTTTAGGATGAAAGACAAAAACACTGGTTCTGTCACCCCCAGAATAACTCTTCATAAGGGATTAATAGTAATATATAGGTAATAGGTAATATATGTTCACACACACACACACCACTGCATATATTCTTAGTGCTTGATTCTGGGAATAAAAACCTCACAAATACATTTTTAGAGTGAAGTCTCCCAAGCAATCAAAGCTGCAGCGTTCACAAGTAATTGTTAATGCTATGTAACTTAATAAATTAGTTTAAATGCACTGAAATCAGAATCAGCTTTCTCCTGGCAGTTTGCCTTTAACGTATCAACAATTATTTCATTACTGCACTAGTACTCAGCGATAGCAAGCTCATAACTATCCAGCCAAAAGTCTACTGTTTCAAATTTGATTCCTACCCAACATTTATTGAAATTGGTTTACATTACTTGATTTCAACACAATAAAAGTATGGCTGCGATCACTTGACAGTAAGAGTACGTCATCCATTGGATGTTACTGCATAACTGAACTATCCATCTCATTTGTATGTGTGCACAAGCACTCTGCAACACTTAGTACTGTAGCATCTATATTCTACAAGAGCTCTTCATCACAACAGCAAGTTTGCATAGATTAAATACATAGCGTAGACAGCAGCCTCACAGGAAAACCTCAAAGATGAGACATACCCACACTATCACTCCCACTTGCAAATACTCGCTTTCATACCATCATCTAGAGTTGAGTTAATTCATCAAAATGAAACAGTGTATTCAGAAGAGAAATCTCATGAGCATATTTTATGTAACAACAAACCCCAAAATTAGAGTGAACGCAGAGTTCTAAAAGTTCCTCACATGTAGAGATGAGCATTTAATCTCATTTAAAAATGCAGCAATATCTACAAAGCATCACTGGAAAATAATCAGAGAACCCTGCAATGTTCTGGAGGAAGTCCTAGAAATTGGAAAATACAGGGAAGTGCTGCTATAACTGGAGAGGTGAATATGAACCAATCTGGAGAATGCAACTTAAGTGTTTGTCATCAATATGTCTCAGTTCTAGTGTCTTCAAGTGTCTTGACACGGATCCCCATGAATACCAAAACTGCAGAGCATTTCATTCTTAACTCAGAGTTGCCTTTCACGGGGCAGGAAGACACAGCGATTCATAAAGCCTGTACAAAAGAGCTGTCTTTAACATGCATATATATCCCTCCCCATAGATACTCCATTCTGGAATGCCTTTTAGGAAACAAATATTAAACCCAAGCTGTATTCAAAAAGCTGTACTGCATGTAGATGTACAGTTAGTCACTCCAACATGTTTGTTAAATACTGGCCATCACAAAAATACTAAAGGTGCACATATTGGTATCCTGTAGTCAAAATGACTCTAATGAGTCAATCAGTAAACTACAAATTAGGAGCACAGCATGATGAGATTAAATTTTGAAGGCAGTTTTACATTTTGATTACAAAGCCAAGATTTGGTCAGGTTTAAAGTCTTATTTTTGTTTTAGGATGTGAGGAGAGATGAAATTTTATTTCCATTTGCAGCAGAAAGAAGTAATCCACATACAGTTCAGTGCTTACATCACCTACACATAAAACGAGTTTTCCCTTGGAAGCACAGAATCAACACTTGCTGGTCCTTGTTCTACTGTATCATACGAAAGTGAATATAGATTATCCCACAAGACCAGCTGCAACACAGATACAGAAGAGAAAATCTCAGAAACATAACTTGGGGCATGTAAGTTGATAACCTTAGCCAGCCATGTGAACTACATACACATTACCTAAAATATATCTGCCACAAACAGAGAAGTAATACTTTGCAAGGGATGGGTGGGAAACCCATCAGGTTATGGATCCTGTTCATAAACTAATCACAGTTACTCTTCTAAGGCCTTCAGAATTGGCATCTTACACATATTAGTAGAAAAACTGGCCAAAAGATATTTCCACTTTAAGGTTTTATCATTTGCTTACATCTAAAAGATAAGATTTAGAGCTAAGTCACCAAAACAGAAAGAGTTTTTTTTTTAAACCAAGGCATGGATAGATCAGTGTTATCTTCATCAAGGAAGGGCGCCTTATGTCTTCAAAAGGAGTTAGAAACAGTCTTCTGAAAGCAAATAGAACTGCATGTCTGCTACTACTAACATTTTCGTGTGTCCAAGGCAAACAAGACATGAAAGAGCTTTTTAATTTCATCCACTTTCACTGATAGCAGAGCATGAGGTCTCTATGCAAAGCAGCATCAGTTCTAGTCAACTTTACATCTACATTAAAGATAGGATGGCCTAATATGAAAGGCCCAGAGCAGCTGGAGTGCTTTCCTTTGCATTCAGCTATGTAACAGTACAAGACTATGGGCTGCTGCTATTTGTTTCTGCATTTGTAGTTCTTGAAAAATACTAAATCTGGGGAAAATACGTATATTCCTAGTACCAATTAGGTTATCTTTTAATGCAATTAAAAGCCATTTGACCAGGACTGAGCACATATTGGATGATGCATCAGGTTACTCTTCAGAGTAATGCATCAGACCACTCTTCACAGTAATGCAATTACAATACAACTCCTTAAGCCTTCTAAAAATAAGTAGCATAATGCAAGTAGTGTGACTATTGGTAAGCAAATTACATCCAACAATGACGTGGATGAGAATCTTAGCTCTTAGATTCTGAGTGGAAAAGACAGCTATTTGCAGGCACCAAGAAGTGACTAACAGCATCAAAAACCTTATTACAGTACCTAAGACATACTATACAGGTGTGGAAAAAAAGAGGTTCAGCATTTCTGTATTTCAGAAGCTGTTCACCTGCATCTTTTCCAAACATCTGCCCTCTACAAACACTGAAAACATAAATAACAATCTCACATTCACACTGCCTGTTCCACTCGCACTGTGTGATCATCGTTTACTGGTCCATTTTCAGTGAGAAGAATGTAAGATTATTCCTACTTGTGAGAGAAACATCACAAGGTTTTTCAGTTACAATACATTTGCATCACACACAGCTTCTATGCAACTGCACTCTTCCATTGTTACTGAATTTATTTCTTCGTTCTTCAATCTGTAATCAACTGGAAGTGAGAAAATTTAAGTAAACACAAGAGAACTGAATGCCACAGGGATAAAATAAGCAGCTGAACAACCATTCAGTAGTTGAGTAATTGTCTGCACACACATCCTGACTTGTCCCAATAAACAGCTGCTAAACATGAAGAGAAGTTATGCTTAAGCTTTCTTAAGTTTTCACACCTCTAGATTCATTTGAATTCACTCAGCAAGAGCAGGAACTGTGTTCTACAGCATTTTAAGGATTAATGGAATACTTACTGTTTTGGCATTTAATTGCAGGTAGGTAGGGAGCATATTTGTCAAAAGAAAATGTACCTTGTGTAAATTCCTCCTTAAAGTTTGTAAAGACTTTAGACTTACTGACTGCTAGAACAGAAGAAAAGTCATCACTTAATTATTTTGTTTCACATTTGAAAGATGCTGCTACCAGGTCCTGTTCAGTCTTTAGTTCTATATTAGCAAATTCCAACTGAATTTCAGCCAGTGCAGAGAAAGAGATCTCAATATTCCAGAGCAATTCTGGACTCTCCTACCTCAAGCAACAGACAAGATCCTCACAGCTGTGAAGTTCCATGTTCCCAAGACAGCTGCCCTTAAGCCCATTACACTGCACCTAAATAAACATGCTGAAAACTAGAATCAAAAAGGAATCAAGGCAGGGAGACACCTTCCCAGAAGATTTCAGGTCATAAAAGAAGACTATCTCCAGATCAACTGGTTCTCCATTTACACTGCTTGTAAGATTTAGTTTGACCTCATGCTTATTGAGGAAAAAAATAATGAACTGATAGTTTTGTCAGATGAGAGAAATCTTGAAGTGTACAAAGCTGATCTATGTTCTTGGTTGCAAACAACTTAGTCTTAAACACTTAGACACCTCTGCTAAGCTGAGATCTCATGAACTGTTTCAGAACCACTTTGTGTGTGGGTTTTTACTTTTCTTTTTGAGATGATGATGGCATCATACTATAGATGACTTACAAAGCTGACAACAATATATATATTTTTACAGTAGGGTTATTTACCCATCAAAACAATTTTATCTTCTTTCAAGCCTCCACATCACTGCACAACAATCTGAGAGGAGCTCTTTCCAGAACCTTGCTTCTACTCACACCCATCCAGTACAGCCTGCATTATAGCTGTGCTCAGTGAAGGCATCACCTGCACAGAAGGTCATCTATCCTGAACAACTGGTAGCTATATGAATATTGAAGCCTGAATTAACTGCCCACATGATCTAAACAGCCAAAGAGTTAACAGAAGCAGGGATTATACTGTTTGTGTCTCGTGTTTGTGGGTTTGTTTTAACACTACTTTTCTACAAAAGAAAGAATAAACCACCACACTTCTGGCTATAAGTCTTTGGTATAATGCTGTTTCTACATGCACTCAATATACTTCTACTGTGTCGAGCTCTTGTACAATAAGGTGAATGGTACAAGCTAGAAATAGAGAAGTGTTTTCATTTGAATAGTAATTCCAGCAATTTTAATGCTGCCAAAAGCAGCTCTGAGTGGAACACCGATAAAGTATGCATAAATCATTGGGAAAAAAAAAAGTCATTTAACCAGTAAAACCTTCCAGATGAGAAGAGCTACCTCCTCAAAACAGAGAACACTTAGCCAAGGGACTGCAAGCTTCTCTTCTCAACTCTTGTCTTCAACACAGAATAGCAGTGCATACTCTATGTTCTCCATGATCTTCTTAATCACCTCCACATGGAGGGCCGTCAGTTTCTTCAAGGTTTCTTCTAGAAAGTCAGGCCTTCACCTGCTTTCCTCTGGAGTTGACAGTCATTCTGCTGATACAAACCCCACACAGACAAGGCCTGGAAGCGCCACGTTGCTGGCAAAAGCATAACCCAAACTCAGATACCTATTGTACAGAGGCAGTGCAGACCACAGTGTCACTGCAGTTAAGTCCCAGGCTCACTTAGACTGCAGACTCCTGACGTCTTCAGGGATAAGCTGCTGCTGGAGCCAATATATTCCAGGACTGGTGCAAAGCATGGGAAGACACCTGTGTTACTGCAGGCAGCTGACAGAAGAACAGAAGGGAAGGCAGGCAGAAGTCAGATTTGATCCTTCTAGATATGCAAAGCACTGGATTTGCTTCACAACCTGTAAAAACTACACCATAATGAAGACCACTCCTCCTATCCTCCAATAACAGGAAAGAAAATATGATCTTATATATTACATTAACACTATGTACATGACAAATCCAAAGTTATGTAACCTGGCATAAACTCTGAACACACATATCTGACCTATAAGCAGTTAATGTTAAGCATCTTCCAGAAATGAAATGCGTGAAAGAATTGTCATCATTATTTGTCTCCATAAGAAAGAAAAAAGCACAACTCTTGATTTTGAAAGGGTTAGCATAAGGGAACAATTTACTCTCCCCAAAGCCAGGAGGCAGCTGAAGTTGACAAATGAGAGCGCTAGACTTCCTGTTTCCATGGAAATGGAGCTTGGATCAGTACAAACAGATTTCAGAACTTAAAACCAAGCCACTCTTCATCTTACAGGCTCTGCTTCAACATTTGTTCTCCCATTGAACTAATTAGAAAGACATCTGCCATACACCGTAGTCATGAAGTAAGGCGTCCTGCCTTCTGACCACTGCTTCTCATTTCTGGGTGGACGTCCCCTTACAAACCATGCACCCCAGTGGTCAACTTCAGGGCAACTATGCAGATACATTATATAAACATGACAATATTTCAAAACTGCATTTCGGAGGACAGACAGGTCAATAGTTACACAGTATTAATAAGTACAAAATAATAGCTTTACAGTCCAATTCTGAACCACACTAAAACATGAAACAATATAACCACAAGAGAATCACTGAAAATTTTTATTCTTAAAACGCCCCACCAGAGAACCAGAAGAGCACAGCAACACAAGTGGGAGATTTTTTAACTGTAAGAATCCTTTGTCATTAAGCAAGAACTAAAAAGGGGTTATTTTATCACCACTAATTAAGTGCTTCCGCAACAACCACTGCCCGGCACTGCAAGGGATAATTCCAACTTGTTGATTACAGCTGCAAGATGCTCACTGGCAGCTAAAGTAATTTACCAATGATACTTATAGCTCCTGTTCCCTGTGTTTGGCAAGAGCATATGAAGAGCCATTTTTGCGTGTGTGCAATATTGACAATGATTTTGCAACTGATGACAACACTCCATCTGCTTTCAGACACTCTGCTGCCTCTGCCAATTTCTTCCCTAACATATTGCTTTCTCCAGGCTTCCCCAAGGTTGCTCTAGTTTGGATTCTTGTTCTTTTACCAGGTTTGAAGGGGCTATTTCAAGCTGTGAATGAGAACTTGTGGTATGAACATCTAACCCGTGTCATAATCATAGGGATCAGCAGACAAGTAGATAGTTATTTTAAATGACACCTCCCTTTAAGATCACGTCCAGAAGTCTAAGGGTATGGTAAATAGCTTCAGAGACATTAATTCCTGAAAGAAAAAGGGTTTTGAGGCCAATTAGGAGGGCTACTCTATTAAAATTTGAGATCCTATATTCTCACCTAGCAAGCTCAATTCACCAGCAAAACTTGCAGAGTAAATTGAGCAGATTGAAGGACTCAGTTTCCACTTGTTTGCCTAACACCTTAAATATACAGGATTAAACATTAGAAGAGTTGCAAAAGTAAAAAACTTCAAGTTTTCAAATCTTTACTTTAAAGGCATTTACCAAGCCAGAAGCTCACACAAATAGTTGTACTGCTTTGTTCAGCTTTTATACAATAACCAAGCTATCTTTATGTCATACATAGGAATTTATAGTACCGTATTTAGACAGAAATATGACAGTTCATTTTATAACATCACACAACTGAAAAATTAATCTCCAAAAATTAACATACAAAACTTTAAAGATTTAATACTCAATCCACCATAGAAAAATGGATAGCAAGTCCAGAGGTTCCTGAGAATTGCTAAGTAAGTATACCTCCTAGCAGCTCATTGAAGAATCGTAAGTATTTAAACCCCCAGAGGCTGAGATAAGCAGCATCAGTCTGCTCATCTCAATGTTTCATTTGAAACCAGGCAAGTAGGTTAGTGTGAAATGGTCTACCCAACAAATAATCCCAACAGGATGAATGCAGAAAATAAACGCTTTAATCCCTTTCATATCAGTACAGATGTATGTGGATTTATTTACTGGTTAGCCCTGCCCAGAAATAATTTGCATTTGTGGTATGCAGGTTGGATTAGATGATCTAAAGGCTTCTTTGGCTTAACTCTCATCTCAGATTACTTATCCTATTTGTTGACAACAAGACCTATTCTGTATGAAAAGAACTTGCCTGTAAACATGACCATTTCTTCTAACAGTTCGCTTTTTTCCTTCTCATTTCATTGACTACCTAAATAAAGAAAAAAGCAAATCATGGCAGAAGAATCAGCTGCCAGCCTCCGGCAATTTATCATTCTTATTTTTAAAATTCAGGACCACAGTGACAAGTTACAGAAAGCAATAGATTTGAAACAAGTCTTTTTCTTCAGAGCCCTACAAAATGTAGGCAACTGATTGTTTCAAGTTGCAGGTTCTGAGAATCAAAAAGCTAAAAATTCTTGAAACTACCACCAACCCCTTTGCTCTGAGGCATTAAACTTAGATTTGCCTTTGTATGAGGAAAAAAGACCAATTCAGCAACTACATCAAAATACAGCAGCTTGTTTTAGCAACCTCATTTTTTAGGAGATCAGATTTAGCTACTCAGCTTTAATACTCTTGTTTTCTGAATTAACCATCTGTTCTGCAACATCCAGAGACAGACAGACCTAGTAAAGTAGGATGTCAATCTCCAGGTCTTGAGGGATGAAACACTTCCACATACACCAACAAGCAAACAGATCTCAATGCAATACGCAACCTTACCAGCAAGAATCTTACAGCATTGATTTTTGTATGTAGAGCACGGTTTCATTTTACCCAACTAGCAAGGGAGACTCAAGCCAACACAGTATACATTTTAATCAATTAACCCCAAAAGGAAACAACTTGAAAAGGGTTTATGAGAAAGAGTTCCATTTGCAGCAGTTTTAGCTCAGAGACCTTAATCTAGCCCCTTCTAAGAAGATTACCAAAAAAATAACACATGCTGTTCCACTGGCACATGCTTATTGTTACTGTAAAGGAAGTGACAAATTCTTAAGTGAAAAAGCACAGAGAACACTTCAAATACAATGATAGGTACTTTCAATGCACAGTTGCTGTGATAGCATGGAAGCCTTCTTCTCCGCTATATCCCTTCAAATACAGAAGCACACAAATGCTCTGTTATGTCAAGCTACATCAAAAGACAACAGGATTTATAGGTGTTGCTTGACTAGTGAACTTTAACAAACACTTGAATCAAGCGATCCCTCTAAGGGAAACACACCATCAAAAAGCTATTTCTTTTAGACTACCAACAGGAGTGGCTAAGAGACTGCCAGAGTAGGCAGGCTATAGAAACATTTGACAAGTTCAGAGTTCCCAGATTCTTAAATACTCTTTTCCACCTAAAACCTGCTATTCCAACAATACATTTCATGCATATTGTTTCCAATATAAAAACACCACATTTTGCAACTGATGTCACTACAGTAGGCTCTCCAGGAATTAGCCTGTCCCTCTTCCACAGTATGATCAGTTAACAAGGACTCACTGGTCCCAGACACTTAACCCTGACCTCCAAGAGCTTCTTATAAGAGCCTACACAACTCCTTGTAGGACAGCTTTGGTGATGAGCCTGCGTATTATTCTATAGCACTGAAGTACTACCAGTGTACTTATTTCAATCCCAAATGAAAGCATTGGAACAACACAATCCTATGGTCCCTGGGCATGCTACAACTAATTTTTCTTTACCCATTCATTTTCAACAGGAAAATCTCAATCAAATTTGGCAATACACCAATACAGAACAATTCCTGTGTTCTCTCATTCCTGCACACAATAACCTAAGCTCAGTGCACAACTGCTTCGACAGCACTGATTACTGTATTAGAGAAAAAAACTTGGTAGCAACACAGTTGCGCTGCAGCATGCCTCAGCTGGCATGGACCACTGACTTTGGCACGAGCATAATGCATACATATGAGTTCCATGCTCAGATTTCAACTGCCAGCCACTTCACTTTAGTTGACAGGTTGGTTAGTGAAGAAACCAAGAAGCTATCAGTTAAATAAATCTTACCTTTTTAATTCTTTCTCACTGCATGATTTGGGTAAATTCCTCAAGAAACCATCTGACACCCCACAGTGACTTCAAATCACCATCTCACTCCAGATTTATAAGACAGAGAAGTTATTACCGGGATTGAGAAACAACGATACATATTGCCAAACAATCAGCAACAGATGCCAGAATACACTGCAGTCTAAAATTTCACCTCAAGTTTCCCATATTCAGTATACGTTCTAATAAACGAATGTTTTTGATTAAGAAACAGGATTTTAAAATTGAGGTGCCTACACATAAACACTGGCGGTTACGCTCATATTTGCAAGACTAAGGATTGATGCTGTGTACAGAAATGCTCAGCAGTTACAAGAGCATTCTGTGAAGTTCTTTTGTATCCTTAGTCCTGCTATTTTTTCCTCTATTCCATCTACTACTCTCAACTTGTACACTTAATCTGTAAACCAGTACAGCGAAATTGTGAATAATTAACTCAACACCATCACCTGCCTCTCTAGAACTGTATTTACTAGAAAATGGTAATTGAACGGAAGGTTTCCATCTCAAAGGTACACCAATCCACCTATTCCACACGTACTATACGAGCTGTGTAAGATTTGTGCACCAATACTGGAATCAAAGGGAAATTCTCCCTAAAAAGACACTAGAATGATTTGGGTGCATTATTAGGTATGTGACATTCCCCTCCCCCCCCCCCACTAATCAAGGGGGCACACAGCATTTGAGACTCTCGTTTCTTTCTTACAGAAAAATCCGTATTCAATTCCTTATTACACCCCTCATCATATGGATGTACAAACCAAATTTTGCTAAAACTTTTCTTCAGGGTAAGGTACTTTCTCTTAAAAGAATGCATCTGGAATTATGATCTCTCATGTTTGCTAAGTTTACTGCCCTTTTTTAAACTAAAAAAAAATCATACAGGGCTTCGCTATGCTGTACCACCTCTGCTAAACTCCCTTGAAGGGCAGTTTGGAGTTGTTTTTTTTTGTTTGTTTTCTTAAATCTGCTAGAGTGAAGCATAGAAACATTTGATTCTTTAAGAAAACTCAGCTTCTGAAAAGCTATGAATTTACCTAAGATTTAGAGAAAGGTCTCATCAATTTGCCGCGCTCCAGCTTCTTAAATAATCATTCCGCAGTGGCATGGTAAAGACATGAAGAATGTCTAGGATTTGCTCTTCATTAATCCAGTAGAAATGCTGTGAAGGGGAAAAAAAGCATTACTAAAGGCCACTTAGGAGCAAGGAGGCATAGTGGTCAGAGAGTACAATGACCTATTTAAAAAAAGAAAATTAACAACAGAATACATCAGGTTGAAAATTCATTGTGTGCTCTACTTCAGACTCTCAAAGCAATGCCAACACTCCGTTGAGACCAGATGGCTTTCACCAGCTTGGTCTTGAAAACTGACTCAAGAGATTAAGATGCTTTTCTAGAAAGAAATACATAGGGTTCCTTAGAATTCTGTCTTCCAGAGATTGCTCACTCAGCCTAGTCCCAAGCCAGTGACAAATCCCGATCTTTCTCTTTATTAAGTGCTTTTACTTATACTACTTCTAGTGAAGTTCACAGTCATTGAATTACTTCAGTTTTCACAACATTTAAAGGATTTTCTTAAAGCACAAGAAATACCCCATTATTAACGCTTAATGCATTTTTAATCAAGTTACATTCGCTTAGAAGTGAGTCACTTGTAAATCTATATGAGCAGAGTTGAAATCTAGTCTGAGATGACAACTATTGTTCCAATTCAGTTTGATAAAGCTCCTGGGTTTCTTACAGCCAGGGGCCAGCAAGTAGAAGAAATCTACTTGAATTTCACCTGAATTACATGTAAATAAGTTTACACTTTTTTCCCCCTGAAGTGTGAATTGTCACAAATTGCTTTCCCCAACTTGAGAGAGCATTCTAATCTGTTACCACCCAGAAAACCAAACAAACACACAAAAGCAAACTTACACAAGTTATTTGTGCCATAATATTTGCTTGTGGATAATGGCTTGAACACCCACACCAAATACCTGTTCACCTCATTCTCTAACACCTGCATTTCCGATGCTCCAAATGCCGTAAGTCACTAGAGGCTGACACTAAAGAGCATCTCACATGAAGACCTACATTTCCATTCTCAGGTAAAGTTTTGTATTTTTAATAATATATAGAATAAGCCGACAAAGTAACATTTTTACATGCCTAAATAGACCCATGCTTTAAGTACATCTATTTAGTGCAGATAATTTCATATGCATATCCTAGATTTAGGAAACAAAGAAAATAAGTGACCTGAGATTCCTGGGATTTTCAGTGCTCATTGAGCAAAACCTAGCAAATAAAAAAAAAAAAGAATGAGGAAATAGCCAGAATAGTATCCATCTTTGAACGTTAAGCCATGACCACAAGTTCACAGGTCCTTTTTCCAGCCCGCTCCTCAGAGCGAGCCAGAAAAGGAGACGGTGCACAGGCAGGCAAGCTGGTACCACACAATTCAACAGCAGCACAGTCAGAAGATAGTCGTCTTTCCTGAAGGCTTCCTGCAGCACAGGGGACCACAAAGACATCCTCATGCTCCCATCAACTAATACTAAGAACAAGCTCCAGTAAACGAATCCAGTTTAGACAGAAAAATGTTTAATTCACTTCCAACAGGTGATTCTTCCTCCAAAATCTTCCAAGCAACTCATTTTGTGGAAGCTTATGAAGAGATTCGCCATCTACCCTTACAGTTCTCAAAGGTTTATTTGCTCTGCAGCATACAAGCACCAAGACTGCTTTATATACACAGTGCAACTGCTAGAATCGACATGGGAAGCTAACAATCACTAATAGCCGAAACCAATTAACAAGCTCGTAATGTAAATATGTTCTTCTAGTTAGCAGTTTTGACACAGCTGTGTCCACTTCTAGACAAACCTTTAACACCTGTTCCTTAAAAGGCCATTCACAAAGTGCTGTTGTAAAATATATTGTAAGAGCATTAAACTTTCCATTTCTCTTTGAGATTCTTGCCTGCAGAGAAGCTGTAGTTCAACTCTGTGCACACAGCAATCCCAGTCAAGGTGCTAGGGAAGTCACATTAGCTTAACACTTTTGACAGAAGCACCCCCTGGCATCAACCAACAGCCGCAGCACATAGGCACTGTTACTAAGCTACCACGGCTCAGCTCAATGGCTGCATCTCGTTCAATCATTATAACATCACATCCACACCTTTACAACTTCAGAAGAGCATCCTGAAGTTACGCACTTCAGAATATTGACAGAAGCGTGTGGTTGTGCTGACCTACAAGTTAAGCACTTGTTAGCATAGCAAAGCTTCATTACAGTGAAATCTTGCAGGGACTGCCAACAGCTTGCCTTGACTCAGGAAGAGACATACACATCAGCCACTTGCTTAAGGTCTAATTAGTCACCTAGTAGCTATACCAACCTTCTTCCACATTCTTATGAAGAAAAAAGCCACTGAGAAGTAGTGGTTAGACATCCAAAGGTGGCTCGTCCTGTAATTTTGTACTAAGGTTTGCTTTATCAATGAATCACCTCAGAGAGCTCTCTCCTTGGTACTAAGATCTAATCACAGATATTCTAATCTGCCTACACCCCTTACAATTCCAGCAGGTAAGAGAAGGCTTGGTGATACTGCTGAGTATGATAACATCACACACTAGACATCCAAATAATGCCACCCCTTGCTTCTAAAAAGTGTTGGGTTTTTTTTTTTTTTTTAATGAGATCTCAGTTTTAATTTATGTTGGCTTCATTTTATAATTGTGGCACTTGGAAGCCAACATTTCCTTGCAAGCACCAGACCCGAAACAGAAGTTTTTTTGGGCTTGGGCCTCTGCAAGGTGTCACAGTCCATAGCTGGAAAAATGTGGTCTACTCACAGAAGTGGCCCATGTTGCTTATGTTGAGCAACAACCATTCTCAAGAACTGGGGAACAATGAGAAACACTGCATCTGAGGGCAAGCTGGGAAGCCATTACTCACGTTTTTTTCCACATCAGAGAAGTGAAAAACCTTCTCTGAAATGTAGGGAGGACATTTCAGCTATTACAGCTCAGCCTTCCCTAGTTTAATTTCACACTGCATTATAACAGAACTGTCTTCTGCCTACCACATGCTTACGTCCACGTGACTTAAAAAATAGTATTCAAGGTATGTGCTATCCTCATCTGTATGATTAGATAAAAATTATGGAGTTAAATTTGAAATTGTCTTCTGAAGAAATACAGTTTGCCTCGAGATCATTCTGGACTAAAGTAAATCACGGTCAGAAAGCACATACACAGGTTGCTCCAAAAGTAACACCTCCTAACTACTTCCACAGAAACTACAACAGATATAACAGCACTACTTGATAGAGCAAATTCTGTTACAAAACACCCTTTTTCAACATAATCACCACTATTAGCTATGCATTTTCACCAGAGATGAACAAGAGCTGCATGCCGCACTTGTAAAAAAAAGTCTCCATGGCTGTCTGGAACACGACTTGCCTTTCATATCACTGTCACCACTGCCAAAACACACCACCCACCACCTCACTGCACTCAATGCTCTGCTGGTCTCCATAAGCATTCACCAACTGTTGACGAATGTCAGTGGGCACCATTTTTTTCCACATGGAAGAATTCAATGATAACACTTTTGCTTCCTATGCACTTCCATGTCAGACACCATTTTGCCAGACTGCCCCTCTGCTGCCATCTGTCACACAGCAACAACAAGTAAGGGGACACTGTTGGGAAGGTTCAGCCTCTACTGCCACACCACCGACATCCGCCTCTGATATTATGGGCCAGTGTAATAAAGCAGGAGGCATTACTTTCTGAGCCGCCCTCATAAATCTAATCATTTAGGCTTATGAAGTAGTATTTAGAACGACAAGTGTAGCAGGCACTACAGAATAGGAAAAATATGGCCTTTGTGTACATATTTAAGTAAATCCAGTCATCTTCTCTCCTACCCACAGAATAAAAGCAAATGTTTTCAGAAAACTTAGCTCTCTCAGAAAAGAATAATGTTTAGAAGCGACAGAATTTCTCAAGCAATCAGGAAGCCTTAAGTATAAGAAAGCTTCCCTATATTTCCTCCTATTCATAGTACATTTTTATCTTATAGTTCATTAGAAAAAAACAAACCATAGTTTAAGTCCTTAATTTCTATACAAAACTAAATCTAAATTTACACAATGTTACTGTAGCAGTGGTTTATGCTCAGGGAGAGATAATTTGGGCTCTTATAAGAAGTAACACAGAAATATTATGATACAGAAATCTAATCACTGCAGAGACTTACCCTTTTCACTGAGGACAAATATTTTTGCTGTGACAAGTAATATACACAAAAGACATCTACCTGCCATAAGCATTTTAGTATAAGTTTCAAGCTAAAAAAACTTAAGGAACTTGGCTATATTTGACTACTGTATACATCTGTCATGGTTAATGTTTCTAAGCAGCTCACTGCAGGAAAAGTAATCAAAGGTGAAGAGTGAAAGGGAAAAGCAGCAGAGATGAAACTAAGCATCTTGTCAAGAAAGATAGCAATGTGGTTAGAGGTCAGTGAAAGACAAGGAGAGGGAGGGGAGGAATTCTGGAAGATTCCTAGCTTGGCTTTCCTATAAGGATAAGGCAGAGCACTGCCTGAAACAAGCACTACCTTCTGAGGGGCAGGGGGAACGCATACTGACAGGATGTCAGCATCACAAGAGGACAGGTGCTGGGTGTAACGTAAACCCAGCTCCAGGGAAAGGGAATGGCAAAGCAAGCATCCCCCACCAGGCCCCAAACTGTTGGGCAGTGGAGGACTTAAAGGTATGCCTTCATCTGCAGTTGTGAGACTCTAAGAAAAGAGCATTCTGGCATCTTGTTTTCCCACAGAAAAGCAAATGCTACACCATAACCAAAGAAACACCTGGAAAGCCAGTGGCTCATGAACAAGTATTTAGGAGGACTCATAGCAGAAGAGAAAGAAATGGCAGTGCTTTCAGACACATGCAGCATTAAGACTAATTAGAAGCATTAAGAGAACAACAGCAAGTGAAGCAGAAAACTAGCAACACAGGGTTTAGGAAGGCACATTTTCAAAAGGCACGTTGCAAATTCAGTTCTGACAAGGAGCACAGAATTTGGGCCACAAAACTGTCTACAGCAGCTGACGCAGGAAGGTGGCTGTGACGGGCTGTGAACTGGACACAGGGCAGGGAGACAGCAGGCAGCACTGCGCCTTCAGCCCTGCTCCTGCTGTGGCACAAGGACGGATCACAGCAGCGCTTAGCACCCTCACATTCCCACCCCAATGGAAGCAGAGAGCTCATCTCTCACTGAGCACCTGCACAGGTCAGGATCTCATGCCAGGCCTCCACGTACCACCGCAATACACCACTGCTGACCATTTGTTCTGCAGCGTGCTGGAACAGAGAAAGGCTGGCAAGCCCTGGGAAACCAAACACCCAGAAAAGCTTGTCTTGCTGAAAGTTTAAGTAAACCAAAACCACCACTTGAATACCTTATAAAGTGTGGTTCTTAGCTGAGAGCCCTGTGACCTTATCTAGGAAGAATGAGCTTCTTCCCTTAGCCTCTGATACAAAACATGACCCCTCCTGTACAGAACTTCAGTTACTGACAACAGACACAATCAAGCCTTCCTTCTCCTACAGCACATTCCACCTCTTCAAGGTACTCTTATCTTCCAGCCTTGCCTGCAGAGACAGCAAGCTTCACTGCTTCAGAACATAAGTCAGAGGTAAGGTGTCCAGTTTTTTTCCCCCCACTGGTAAGTCACAGGCCTAGGGAAGAATACTATTTTCATTCTTGAGTTACAAGGATGGACTGAGTTTTCTCACACCAGATGACCCTCAAAGATGTCCATCCTACTTGTATTAAAAGGCCTCTAAAGGAAATTCTCCAAGAATCTCATATAGCACAGTTTAATCCCATGGACTGCTGCTGTCTTTTATATTAGGTCGGTTGTTTTCTGGTCCGTTCCCAGGAAACAAGGAAAGGTCACATACCACAGATAAACCTTCCACATATCAGTTCATTTTGTTCCCTTCTTAAGTCCTCCAAACCTGGAAGAAGCAAAGCCCAAATATATTTTTTTTTAATTTATGCTGTACCTCATTTTGAAACAAAGGCTAAATTCCTAGGCTATGAGTGAACAAGTAAATTGGTACATAAATACAGGAACTGCAGCGCAACAACATTGGAAATATGAAAAAAATCACTCCCCTATTCAGATTATTTTGTAAATTCTTGTTAATTCAGTCATTTTCTGACAGATCTCATTCACTGGAACAAGTTCCGATGAAAGATTTTACTAAGCTATTTCCCAACTCCTTCAGAATCAATGTTGCCTTGTATGATAAATAGCCCTTGTTATCTGTTTGGAGTATCAGGTTACCAATTCCAATCCCATTAAGAGCATGAAAGGACTGTGTTGTATTCAGTGACGTTCATTACTCCTGCTGCTCATCTGTGCCAATTCCACTACTTGAAATACATAGCATCAAACGTGCGGCTATTCATTAAAGGTTTCTGTCCTCATTCCCAATGAAACCAGCGCAAAGGCTCTGACTGATGTGGAGCCTTGGATGAAACCCAAAGCAAGCACACACATCACACAGAGGGAAAAATTCCGATGAGTGAGGATGTGTTTAAAAGAGCCACACAATCACTTTCTGATGGGCGAGGACAAGGGCATTCCACTACTGCCATATGTTTTTCTTTCCATGCCAGTTACTCAAGGCAGAAAGGCTAATTAGTATTGTTAGCCATTCCGTTTCAAAGGCACATTTAAGCAATTGGTACATTGGTTCCCAATATCATCTTCTATGTATTAGTAGCTCTGGCATATTCCTATTTTATTCTCCATAAGGACTTTAACATGCACAGACATCCCAGTTGATTATTTGTCCTTTCTTTCACGTATCAGAGAGAAGCAGGATAAGCAGGACAAGCATCTCTAAGGATCTCACAAGTTTTCTAGATGCACCGACCTGGAGATCAGGCAAATTTAGTGTAAAACAGATGTGAGGTACTACAAACGTTCTCCCCTCTATTTTCATTGATAATTGCTTTCCTTATTTCCATCTCCACCCCTCCCCTAACACACCACCACACTAATCAGTGTTAGTTAGTGTTCATCTACTAGAGAACAACTATACATTCACTAATTGCCAAATGATATGCGGCTTTTCTATAGCTTTAATGTAAACAGGAAATACAAGCTGAAATATCTATCTACTTTCCAGAGAGCAACAAAGAACACTTTGCTCCCAATCTCAGTTTATTTAGGAGGTGGTCCCAATCAGTGTAGGCACAGCAGGAATGAGGGGGAGAAGGGAAAGCTGGTGCCATTTGTTGAAGATTCCCAACCAGGCTAGTGACAAGAACAACAGACAGACCCTCCGACTGCTAAAGACACACTGTCTCCTCTCCCCACTTTGGCATAAGATGCATAACATCTGGCTGCCCAGCAGAGCGGAGTTACAGCTTTTCCTTATCCACACTCACAGAACTGCTGACCGATGATAAAACACAAATTTTCAGAAGGTTGCTCCAAAAACTCCAAGCCTCCATTGAACAACGGCTTGAAAACATTGTCAAACATTTCAAGAGTCCAAAAGTCTTCTAGCAAAAAGCTTTCCATTCAGTTGAAGCAAGAGGAAGTCACAGATCCCAAGACTAAAAAGAAACTTGCAATATAGAAAGCACCAACATTACCTCGCCATTTTAAAACCCAGAGATGCAGCGAAGTGCACGCTTGAAATACATCAGGTACTGTTGCAGTAAGGGGAATGAGACACAAGGTTACACCTAGTACAGCCTTCAAAGGCAGTAAATGAATTCAAACTGCAACCTCAGCCCCGGAGCAAGGGCAAAAGCTGGATGGAAGTCAGTTGCATTACACATGTCTAAAACTTCCCTCCCCTTTCCTCTCAAAGAGGTAGTAAGGCATTAAAATCTGACATCTCAACACACCAAAAACTCATGACTGCTTACACTATCCTCTCAAAAGTAGAAGTATTACATCACAGTACAAAGGAGCAGCGCTACAGCAGAGGACATTATTTGAGCTTACCTTTAGAGTCTTGCCATTTGCTTGCTGATGAAAAACAACTACTACAGTATCTCACATTTTCTTCCAAAATAAAAGTGTCCTCATAGTGCACTTGTATGACCACTTTCCACCCAGTAGGAAGGAAAATCCTCTTAGATGCAGTAATAGCCCCAGTCCCTAAAACGAATGCCAGCCCCACAAAGAAAAATGTCAAGGATATTCAAAAGTTCATGATCACAGAATCATAGAATTGCTCCGATTGGAAAAGACCTTAAAGATCATCCAAGCCCAAACACAACCTAACCATACTACCCTAACTCTAACAACCCTCCGCTAAATCGTGTCCTTACAGCCCCTCTGATAAGATCCCCCTGACTTCCAGTATCTGAGACTGCTGAAAACACAGGGCATGATTTTAAGATCCAGTTAGCAACTACAAGCTGAGATCCATCTTGCACAGTGGACTCCAACACAAGAATTTAAGTAAAAATCTATTATAATACTTGGCATTAGCAAGATATTACTCTATCATAATACACATGCCTGTGTACACGATTTGTCTTTTTATTACTATTACCTGCTATCATAAGCAGAACTATGGAGTGCTTCCCAAACTCAACCTGACACAGTACAATATAATTAACTCTGATATTAAGGCAGGTGACTTCACCAGTAATGATTTTCAACTAAAACTAATTCAGCAATGAATACTGCTAACTCTGCAAACACCTGCACATTCTGTTAAATATCCCATATATTTCAACAATAAAGAACTTGCTAATAACCTGTATTTACTCATCTAAATTACAGACCTGGTTTATTACACTCAAAAGGAAACCGCAGAGATGACCTTCTGTCCTCATTACTATTCTTGTGCTAAAGATAGCATAGAGAGTAAAAATAAATAAATCCCAACAGCACTAGGAGTTAAACAATGTCATGTTGAAAGATACCCTAAACGATGAGCCTTATCCGCTCCTGCCAGCCGGGATGGCAGGGGGGTTAGAGAGGAAGGTGGCATTTAAGTGCTCTCTAGGTGATCTCTTCATAGCAGGCTCCTTTTCCAGCTGTAAACACTCGCTGGCCTTCACTGGATGCCTGAACGCTCTGGAATAGCTCCACTAAGTATTTAAGCGGATGGATGGTACAGGTCACTGGAACAAAACTCTTTTTTTCCTCTTGGCCACGGCTCTCTTTCAGCGCATTCTTTTGAAGTCTGTGCCACTGAGGAATCAACAACAGCTGAGAAACATGTGTTATCATACAACACTGAGCACAGCAGCAATATTGCACAGCAAGACACTTTTGTTCAATAATCCTGGACTATTGGAAAGCATTACAATGTCCTTTGTTGTCTGTAAGCCCTTTCTCCAAGCACGGTAGGAAAGAAAACAGATTCCTCCCCCCTTTAAGTAGTAATTCCAAGTAACAAGGTAAACGAAGCGGGTTTCTTAAGTGCCTCCCCCTTCCGAAGGCTTATAGCACAAATTTCCTCATTTCCTCTCAGATATATTCTCCCATCTTCATATTTACATTATCACAAAGACAACTCGATGCTTATCGAGACTGAGCCAAAGTAACAGCAAGAGGGGCTCAGCCTGCAATCCTTGTGGCAGCTGTGACAAGGAACCGTAAGCTACAGCTCACAACCATCTTCCTTTCTGAGGCAGTGCAAGGGTTCCGATCTCAACTTGATGGGTAAGAAATTAGGGCAAGCAGAAGTACTGCTCAGCTTGGCACACACAGGCAATTCTCTCCCCTCCCCACATTGTATCAGTACAGAGAAAGGTGCCATACAAACATGACAACAATGGCAGGAGAAAAATATTGTGAATATAGAAAACAATGAGTATGCTGTAATTGGCCAGCAAAACTATTCTTGCTGGAGCTGAGAAATCAGTATACACTTTGAAGGATAAAAAGAAATCAGGTATTTGTGAAACTGAATTTGAAGACAGACTGCCTGCCTAGACGGTGACAGCGAGGAGCTCAGATAGGTGTAGGCAAGAAGACAGTAACTTGTACCTACATACAAACTTGCATAACAGCAAGTTTCTACAGAAAAGCCTCTCATTCACAGCAGAGAACCACTTCCAACAGGATCGAGCCCGCTGTTTACAAAGGCTACAAACCTCAAACGGCACAGGAAGGCGAGCACTGAGATCATAGTATGTCATGTAAGGCTGTAAGGTCCTGCCTTGAGAGTTGTAAAATCCAACATTTCAAGAAAGTCCCAGAAAACCACACAGCATTTACATTTAATTTCAAGATAGAGATCTTAAAGACTTAAGAATCTCGGCAAAGACCTAAGATTAGAAAGCAAACAAAAAAACCCACTTACTACGCCAATCTCTTAATTACAGAGCTGAAGAAACAGCCAAGAGCTCCACACATCCCACTGAGGGGGGTCCCGGCCCATTCTCCACCCTGCAATTAAAGCTCATGGGGTTTCTTTTTGGAAAGCCTGAGCAGTAATGAGCAAATTCACACCCCAACAAGGTATCACAGATGAAGCATGCAATATTCTCCAAGTATACAAGGGATAAAAAATACTTTAGTCTCAAAACTGTGACAGCAATGCAAAATCTGGTGCACTGTCATTCAAAATAAATACCGATTATCAAGAGTTCTGCTTTACTGCTTCCTAAGAACAAATATTAGCACAAGAATAACCACCACCTGACCAGCATTCCAAATCACAACCAAACAGAGCAATGCATTTGAACAAAATTATCCCTAAAAATCACGTGTGAGAGCACTTCAGTTATTCTGAAAGCCTCCATGTCCTATAAGGCACAGCTGAGACGACAGCTTCAGCAAAGGTCACACTGCCATTCCATGGCAGAGGCAGGAACAGAACCCATGGACCTTGGCTCTCAGCACAGCTTTACAAGATTCAGACCTCTTGCTAACCATACTTAGTTTATTTACCCCCATCTATTTCCCCTGATTACAAAGTTTCTCATCCCCAGGAAAGAGCAAGAAGAAATCACACAACTGTGGTCAGGTTCCTTTAGGTTTGTTGGGGTGGGAAGGACAGAAGTTACATGAGTGTAAAAAAGCTAATCTGAGCCTCACCATTGTTGTAAAGGGCACACAGCTGAACACCACAGTGACAAGCAGTCATTTCTGCTCCCCCTGAGCCAAAAAGTCACTGGATACACAAGGAATCGCTAACATAAAAATAAATGCTTCCGGTTCAATCCCCAGCCTATTTTATCATTAGCTATAATTAAACAAAGTTCAGCAAGAAATTCTAGCTTCTCCCTTCTTTAAAGGAAGAGAGACAAATAGGGCTTTATCTGCACTTGAACCAGGTAACCCTGTGGTCTTAAGGAACAGAATCTATCAAGAGGTAGCAACACAGCCATGAGCCACAGTGCTCCATTCAGACCTAACGAGCTGCCCTCATCTTCCCAAACTACACATTCTCTACTGATCCAACAATCAGGCTTCACTTCCACAGCACCTAGTACAGCCACACCACCACCCACCCCATTACTTGTGAGCACCAAACCCCTTCAAGCAGGTGTCTTGGTAGGCACAATCTTCCCAAGGCGTGCTATAGCACCAACATGGCTCCACACAGTCCCAACTACGGTGTTAATCTGTCAAGCTCTGACACATCCACAGCTTTTGGACGCGAGGGGTGACAGGTGCAATTCCAGAGGGGACACTGGAACCCATCGTGTTCCCTCTGCTCTCATCTCCCACACCAACGAAGCCCACCAGCAGTGTTAAGCTGTATGAGCCCAACACGCTGCTGGCGTAAGGACACAGCCCCTCGCTGAGCAGGGACAGGCCACCCCCGGCCAGCCAGGTCCTGGATCACCACAGCCACGCTTCAGGACTATGCAGACCACAGAGCGGGATCCATCTTCTGCCCTGCAAAGTTCTGCCTCTTGCTCGTCCTGCTGCACTGCTTCTGCCCCGGCTTTTCTCAGCGTCCCCCCGGCTCTCACCCACCACAAATAAAAGAGAACCTCACGCACTCCCGCTGGCGCAGCAGCTTTTTTTAAATCTTTTGCTCACTGTGGGGAGTGAAAGAAAGGAGGAGAGGTCAGGACAGGAATAAGTGATTAATCACGAAACGAGTCGTCACTGCCTGTAGAGGAAGGGAGAAAGAGACGAAAACCAAGCGGTCCACGTCGCAAAAATTCAGTCAGGAAAGTGAGACCCTCTTGCTGGGGACAGCACGGGAAAGGACGAGAGCTCCAGCAGAAGCAGGGGTGCGAGGAAAGTCGGTGCTCAAGTCTCTTCCCAAGGACACAGAAAACAGCCCGTACCTCTCAACGCGGCGCTCGAAGGAAAGCAAAGCCCCAGCGCCGGGCAGGGAACGGACGAGGAGGGAAGGAAGGAACTAAAGGACAGAGGGAGCGTGACGGGAAGGAGGCACGGCAGAGTGCGAAGAGAAGCCAAAGCGGAGAAAAAGCGAGGGGAGCGGGGAGCAGGCAACGACAGCGAGAAAGTTGGCAGCAGAGGGGCGGAGAGGGCGGCGAGCTGGGGACCCGCCGAGCCCCGGCATAAAGATCCCGAGGAGCGGCGGGACCTGACTTACCGCTCCGGCGGCCGTCCCGCGGCGGCTGCGGGCAGCGCCAACGGCTCCGGCGGCCGACGGCTCCGCCTCGCGCCTGTGCCCCGCGGGG